>CM050326.1:64682273-64832273 GCA_027475135.1 Bactrocera correcta | reverse complement strand
TCATTAAACGCGAAATACCTATACTTTTACTATTTTGAACGCCTTTTGCATATTTGCAGCATTGTCACCAATTAACACAAAAATTTTTTGTTCACCGTATTCCTTCATGATTTTAATAATTTCCTGTAATAAGTACTGAGCTGTATGTCGATTGGCCTGTGTTGACAGACTTTTCACAAATACAGTTTCTGGCTTTGATATGAGAAAGTTTACAACACCTTCATTACGCATGTTACTCCATCCATCACATTGAATATGTAAAAAATTTGCTGCTTTTAGTTGCAGAGTTATGTCCATACTCATCTGGTTATAAATGATTATTATCCAGATATATGGTGAAAATCGCTTTTCTATTTGGAGTCTTGCAATGTGGATTAAGGTCCTTAAAAAAGTCTTTCCACAATGGGTGCTCCACCATTGCCAAAGGAGCGCCGGTTACAAATATAGCCTTAGCTAATTTTATTGTGCTAAATTTGAAGGAAGATGCTTACAATATGCTCACATAAGCACGCTGATTAGCGGTTCTTATTAAGAATTGTTGTTACTTATGTTCAAAGTATATTTGAAAATGTTCTCATTTCTGTTTCTTTATGTAAAAACCAGTATTTGTTATTCAAAGGAGTACTTTCCCGAAATTAGATAAATACCCGGGTATGAAAATGGGTATAAATGGGTAAATACCCAGCGTTGGGTAAATACCCAGGTCCAAACCCATCTCTAGCTGTATAGCATTTAGAACCGAGGTCGTCCATACAAAATTTTTAGTCATTATTCATAAATTAGGGTGGATTCTCTCGGTCATAGAGCACCCGAAATATTGACTTTTTGAGCATGTTACAGCACCTAAACAATGGCTTGTGGATTATTATCACTCCAAATTCAACAATTTTGTTCATTAACGTACCCATTCAAACAAAATGAACTGCACAAAATATTCTTGTGAAAATCGGGATCGGTGGCCGTCACCCTTGATGTTCGTTTGGCTGGAACTCTTGCTCGAGTTGAATTTTATAGGCCCGCAAACCTAGATCCTTCCGCTAAATCTTCCACAAAATGTATGTGCACAGCTCCCATTGCTGCGCCCGATCTCTTTCAGTTCTTCTTCAATAATCTGCTTCGGTGTCTCTAAGATAATGCATTACCCTCTACAGTAAACATGGTGCGAAAACTATTCATGGTTGCGCAAATTACTGGCTCTGCCAAGCGGTTACGTCGACCGATTATTGGACGCAGCGCAAACGTTGTGCCGATGTTAGTATGTTTATTACGAAATGACAAACTAAACTAAGTAGAAATCAAGTAATAGCTGTCAAAGAAACCAACTTCGAAGAAAATATTGCCTGATTGAAAACCACTACCAAATATAAAGATTTGCGACCTTCCAGTTGACTATATACTCGTACCACATACATCGGATAATTAAAAGAGCGTATTATGAGAGTATAAAAGTTCGGTTAAACCCGAGCGCTTCCTTACTTATTTTTAACAAATAAGAATGTCCTTATTTATTTGTGTTAGAAATACATTATTATTATATCAACGTTGCAAAACCTTCGATCCTCTTTCTTTGTTAATTTTCAAGCAAATTTCTTTCATCTTTGCTCGCAGCAGTTTACCGTTAGAATTTCGTGCAATCGTATCCACGAAAAAGACTCCATAATTGAGCTGTTTATACTTCACCACCAGTTTCTCTGTCAAAAAACTCGTAATATCCGACTCGGTAAGTGTACTACCAGGTTTTAGCACTACAGCAGCGCCAGCTAAGTCCCCATCTCTGTCGTCGTAGACTCCAAACACACAAGCATCTAGCACATCGGGCAAAGAAACTATAGTCTCTTCAATTTCATGTGGAGAGTAGTGAAAGCCCAGATATTTTAAAATATCCTTGCTGCGATCAACTAAATGTAGAAACCCCTCATCGTCCATGTAGCCGACATCACCGGTGTTGATCCAACCATCAGCGTCCATAATATCAGCGGTTGCTTCTGGATTATTATAATAACCCAACCAACTTGTAGGGGTCTTCACCCAAATTTCACCTTTTTCATTGGGACCCATTAATTTCTGAACATCACCAGGCATTTGCTCTTTTATCTTCAGCTGTGCACCACCCCATAAACGGCCAACACTGTTGACTTTATAATCGCTGTAATTGAATGAAATGCCACCAATCTCTGAAGTTCCGTATGAGTTCACCAACACGCCGTGTGTCAATTTGGCTCTTATTTTAGTCTGAACAGAAGGTAGAACATGACAACCTCCCATTACAATGACACGCACGCTGGACATTGCCTCCGCAGTGTAACCCGGCAACTGTGCAAGATCTCCGAATTGATTGGGCGAGCCGCTTAAATTCGTTACTTTGTACTTGGTGATAATTTCGAGAAGATATTCGGGCGTGTATGGTTTTGTGGTGATGATACGTGTGCCGCCACACAGCACATTCGCGAGTATCAGCAAAATGCCGGTTCCCCAGTCCGGTGATGAAAACGAAAATAGAACTGATGAACCATTGGTACGGCTAAAAGAGAAAGTGCTCGATTTGTAGTGGTAAAACGATTTAGATTTTGAGTTCTATTTCTAAAACCTAATATATGAATTTTTCAAAAAAGTTACTATCGTAGTCTCCTCTAAATTTTACTGCTCTTAAAATAAGGCACTTTCGTAGAAAATGTATATTTTACAGAATCTGAAGTTCCTCTATATCAAACGGGTCTAATTTGTAGCTGAATATCGTGGGAATCGCACTTTCCCGAAATAAACTTTAGTTCTCTCCAAAGCCTAAACAAATTCTAATAGATGAGAAAATTAGAAAACACGTTTATTTCGGCTGAACCGAAGTCACAAACAAAGTTTGCGTACAAGAAATTTTGAAGTGTTCAGTTTGTATGTCAGCTATGTGCAATAAATCTTATCTAAAAAAATGTGCGAAGGTTGTATCGTTGCCTTACACAATAACGAGCATTAAGTTAAGGTTCCCATCGTTTCCTCCCAGTTCATGGGAAACTTAGACTTTCCAGAATAATGACAACAAAATCAAAAAATGCTTTCTACCGTTAAGCTTTCCCCAGAGCTGGGCCAATACTCCAACACAAACTAAATTGTTATACGCCTCTTCTTCTTCTTACCCAATTTCAGACAATAGTTTACTATTTGACCTGCAAACAGCCTTCGGTTTCCCTGTTGTACCCGATGATGGTATGATAACCATGGTTTGTTTGGGTCCGTATTTGAGCGGGGCAGCTCTAAATGAAAAAAAAATAAGTAAATAAATAAAAATGATCCCTTCAATATAAGTAAAAATATAAGTTTTCTCACTGATATAATGCTTCTATTGGCACTGGTTTCAGTATATCTTGAATCCGTGGCACGCCTTCCAAATGATTGCACAAAGTGTAAATGGGCGCATTCAACATGTTGGTAGCATTTTTTACCTTATGAAACACCTCACCATCACAGAAAATGATCTTTGGTTTCGTCAGAGCAAATAACAGTCTAATATCATCTGAAAATCACACGATAATGAAAAGTTCTCTCATATACTCGTACTTATATATGTATATGTAGTATGTGGAACATGCCTTCTTCATGTATCGGATGCAAGGTATTATAAGGTGTACCATTTATCCAACAACCGACAAGTACCGGCATTAGAAACGTCGTATTCTGACCGACAATACCCACAACATCGTCACAGCCTAGTCCAAGTTCCTTCAGATATGACGCCACACTTATGGCATACGAACAAGCTGTGCCGTAGGTGAGCTCGGTTCCCTCCGAATCGGAGATCTGGCAAATGGCATTCCGTGGCTTGCTCCGAAGCATATACAAGGCAATGGCGCCAATAGATTTGTTTGGGTTAAAAAGCTGCTCCACACTTTCACTCTTCCATATACGGTTTTCACTATCGTAACTAGTTTTGAAATTCATACTGAATAACTGTAATTTTTGTTTCAACACTTTTCTCGACCAAGTCCGTTCATCGATAGTCTCATGAGTGCACTGTTTATATATTGTTTATTTCGGTTCGCGTGAACGCCACAGTCAAGCGTGATAAGCTATTATTTAGATACGCTTGCACTATCAATGACTACGAGTAAATGTGGGGAATTTTTTTCCACATATCGTATCTATGATATTAATGTTGATATGTATATTGTGATCGATCAAAGCCAGTGGGTTATACCCCATGTTCGTTTGTATCGTCACCTTTTAAATTTATATGTTTTTCTGCTGAGTAAGTGGAGGTACTTTTTTAGCTATTTTCGACAGAGTACGCATGAGTCGTCGCTTTATTTTGGTCAGTGCTTGCAATTTTATCACTTATACCTGAACAACGTTAAGGAATCATTCAACTTTATTACGAAAACTCACATTCTGTAAAGAATATGTTCTACGCGCTTCGCTCAACTTATGGGCAACATAATCGGCCTACTGAGCGTACTATTCGCAATACCATCAACTATCTTGAGATCCAGCGTTCATTAGTGGATTACATTCGACCGCAGAGACCACGTCTAGCACACAGTGAAGAAAATATAGTATAGCAGCGTTAGTTGAGAGTGTACACGAAGACCGTGGAGAGTCCATTCGGACTTGATTAAAACTTGTGATATCGGCGACATTTGGTTTCAATAAGACGGCGCTACTTTCGACATTAGGCATCAATCAATGGATTTATTGAGAGAATACTTCGGTGAGTAGATAATTTCACGCTTTGAACCGGCCGATTGGCCACCAAAACCGTGTGATATAACACCGTTAAATTTTTTCCTATGGGGTTACGTAAAACCTAAAGTCTATGCAGACAACCTCCATTCAGACCTTGGAGCAAAACACCACGTGCGTCTTTCGCCATTTACCAATCGAAACGCTGGAACGAGTCATAGAAAGTTGCACTCAAGGAATGAAATATCTTAGACGTAGCCGCGGCCAACATTTGAAAAAATAATCTTCAAGAAAAAAATGCCAAGGAATGTTCTGTCCAATGATAGTAAAAATTTCCCATTAAAATTTGAAGTTTCCATGTGTTTTCTTTGAAAAGGGAGGAAACCTCGAAATGGATCACCTTTTACAAGAACGCATTTACAAATGTTGATTGAAGAATACAGTTAGATTACTTCCCAGAGAATACCAAAGAAGCTCGTAGCCCCTTTAGCATGGATTATCGTATTGTTACTGAAGAAATACAGGAAGAACTTATTGACTTATAAACTGCAAGAATGCTAAAAAAGCAATTTCTTTTACTAAACATTATCAAATCTCTTTACGCTATTTTACAGTTTTCTCCACAACTTATTTATGCGAACAAAGACTTTTTTCGTTATTTACAACTGAAAATAAGGCCAGGAATCGTTCGAAAGTTAGCGTTGTTTTGCGTGTAGCTTTGAGGAACAATATCAATTCTAGAACAGCCAAAATAACATTAAAGTAAAATTATCCTAAAACAATTTTTTCGATGTAAATTTCAACTGTGTTCTTAATTAATTACAGTTAGATTTTATTATACCTACATTGTGGTCCCTGCTAACAAGAATAATAATTAAATAGTTCTTGACCAAGAAAAGATTAGGAACACCTCTTATAAATGGTTCCACCTGGTTTTAGAAATTCATACGACTGGACCCCCGTTTGATTCCACCTTATATAGAGCACTGCATTACACAAAAATACCTGTTTTTTACATCGTACAAACCACATTGGCTCTTTCGCTCAGTTAAAGCACATTCACCATAAACTACCACTAAAATCGTCGAAGTAATAACAACAAACTTCCAGCAAAAGCACTTTTTCAGGGCAGTAGCATTCCAAAGCAAGTTCGGAAAATCGGAAGTATGGAATATCCTCCGCAGGAATATAGTTATAGACGCCATAATATGCTTTACTAGATAATTATAGCGAGCATGAAGAGCTTGAGAAACTGGCTGACTGGGGTAATGCTCGAAAATTCTCTGAAAGGATGCGGTGAGTGACGGAAGATTTCAAGACCGGAGCATACACTTGTAGGACCCAAAGTGGCCAATGATCAGAGAATGCTGAACTTATAAAGGGAACATTTCTGCAGGCTGCTGAACAGCAGTGAAAATGTAACATCAGGAGATGGCTAACTCGATTCCACAATCGATGACGATAGAATAGAAGTTCCATTGCCCAAACTTGATGAGGTTCAAATAGCAATTACCCGCCGATGGATTACTGTTTGGATGAAAACATGTCCGACAATTGGAACCTAAGTGTGCTCTTCCCACAATACACAAAAAGAGGGACTTTTCAAAATGCGCCAATTTCCTCTCAATCTGCAGCTCCTTAATATCGCATGTAAGGACTTATCGAGGGTATTGAACTGATTGGACTTTATCAGTGTGGCTATGAACCTTGAGAATCTACAATCTACCAGATTTTCACTTTGCATCTTGGAAAAGTCCCGTGAAAGAAAGATCGACACACACCACCTCTTCGTCGATTTTAAAGCCGCCTTCGACAGCACGAAAAGGAACTTGGTATCCCCGTAAAGCCAATACTAGGCAACACCAAAAAGCTCGCCGTTCGGTACCAAGCGAGGCGATTCCTTATCGTGTGACTTCTTCGCGCCAAATACCTGGCTTTAACCGAGTAAGCGGTGTCTACGCCAGCAAAGAAGAAGAAGAATTTACACTCTGCTATTCTTTTGTTTTCAAGTAAATATCGAAACCTCTTCAAACAGTTTATTCGATACAGACAACTCTTGCACAACAGAAGTATTTGTCAAACTTTTCCTTCAAAAATATCACTGAATATAATTCCATGCAGAGCAACTCGCACATTTCTTCGTCCATGATAAATAAGCCATTCCTGTTGATGGCTGAGTTAATAATCAATTTCTTCCCGCTTTTGCACAGCCGCGCGGCATTCATTTTCTACTTAGTTACTGTCAACAGACACATATAAATTCATTGCCCATAATTTGTCAACTTCCCCACCGAGCTTTGCGTTTCATTTCATCCCTCATTAACTATTTTATTACCAGTAATCGTATGCGGAATGATTACGTTAAACACATACGCAAGAGCGTCAATGCAAACAAAGCACACAGACAAACCAGCAGAAGGATGCGAGTAAGCTTCCGATTAGAAAGCCCAAAAAAAGTGAAGAATTCGAAATCAAATGCACCAAATTGCTACCAAATAACGCAAACAACCCATAATTTTGTGTGCACACCACTTTTCGTACATCCGCTTAACGAGCAACCTACATACATATCTGTGTTTGTGTGTGTGTGCATACCAATACATTAAAAGCGTTCAGCCCGCTCCCCCCTGCAGGACCGGCGCAAAACAAATTGATTTGTTCACATATTTGCACAATAGTTTTCGTTCTTGTTCGCAGGTCTTCGCTTCGCTTTCGCAAGTTCTCAGCTTTCCTTCAACGTCTTTTTGCCACTCTTCGTTCTTTCATGTTTTTGCTGCACCGTTATAGCACGGCGTATTGTATTACATTGGCAAGCGGCATTAAGATAAATCAGAGATTATCAGCAAATCCACTATGATTACCACATCATGTACACATACTAAAAGGAGTCGCTTACATAAGCACACACACGTGCACACATTCGTACTTTCATTGGTTTGTGTGCGTGTGCGGCCATTATGTGATGTATAGAATTCAATGTATGGACATTCTTTCATTCATTCTTTTACACTCGTTGAGCAAATGACGGGAAGCTGCCATTATTACCCAACTTACCAACGCAGCTGCGCCTTAACTCCGACTTAGCTGTCTTAACGGTCTTAGCACTGTAGGCTTTGCGTTAACCGCGCTCTGCTTATGTGTGTATGTATGTGTATAGGTGTTCGTCTTTTTTTTGTTTGCTTGGTATGTCAACAGTTATCCTTGTTAATGGCGATGAAATATGACCAAGTCATAGGCCATGTGTTGCTTATATGACCCATAAAATTGCTTGATTTTTTTAACCAAAGGACACGTGAACCAAAAGTGTGTTAGGACTTAGGAAATGAGTTCATATCGAGGTTTCCATATTTCACGTAAGTCTCGGATGGATATAAACCATGTTTTTATATCATACGAAGTCAGTTAAACCGTCATTGGCATTCTACCATACACTGACTTGGGTGATCTAATCTCAGATCATGAAGCGATCAAATTGGCAACCGCTGTAGCTGTTGAGAACAACAAAGCTATAAAGGCCGATGGATTTCTGGCCGAGCCATTCAAATACGACGACGAAGAACTGACAAGGTACATGCATCTGCTTATTTTTAGAAAACGGTTGGACGAAAGTATGCACTATGATTGGAACCTTAAGTGTGCTCTGTCCAATTCGCAAAAAGGAGGACTTCACAATTTGCGCCAATCACCGTGGTATAAGCCTCAGATCGAGTGTAGAGGAAAAAGACTGTCTACAAACTAATTGGACCTTATTAGTGTGGTCTTAGACCTGGAAAATCTACTAACGAACAAATTTTCATCATACGCCAAATCTTTGAAAAGACATGCAGAAGCAAGATCGAGACATACCACCTTTTCGTTGATTTTAAAGCCGCCTTTGACAGCTCGAAAAGGAGCTGCCTTTATGCCGCAATGTCTGAACTTGGTATCCCCGCAAAGCAAATACGGCTGTGCAAGCTGACGTTGAGCAACAACAAAAGTTCCGTCTGGATAGGGAAGGACCTCTCTGTCGCATTCGATGCCAAGGAAGGTTTCAGAAAAGAAAGGTTCTCTATCGTGCGACTTCTTCAATCTATTGCTGGAGAAAATAATTCGAGCTGCAGAACTAAACAGAGAAGGTACCATCTTTTATAAGAGTGTACAGCTGCCAAGATACGCCGATGATATTGAGATCATTGGCCTTAACGAAGCGAAGCGCTTGGGTATGGTTATGAACGAGGACAAAACGAAACAAAAAGTCATCGCATTCCTGACTTGGCTCACACGTCACTGTTGACACTAACAGTTACTTTGAAGTCGTACATAATTTCGTCTTTCTTGGAATCAACAATAATATTAGCCTTGAAATCCAACGCAGGATCACTCTTTCCACTGCTACTTCGGATTAAGTAGATAATCAAAAGTAAAGTCCTCTCTCGACCAACAAAGACCAACCTCTAAAAGTCCCTCATTATTCCCGTCTTGTTATATGCTGCGGAGGCGTGGACTATTTCAAACTTTACTATAAGTCCAGCAAAAGTACGGCTTAAATAGGTTATTTTAGATTAGGTTAAGTTAGATTGATGATCGCATTTGGACTACTTTATGCAGTCCCTTGTGAAGCAATAAAAATAAAGCTTCTGTATCCGATTTAATAAGTCGGCAAAGTGCCTAGTGGTTAAATCTTCCTTAGGCGTTTAATTTCCACCAGCGCGGTGGAATATCTGAAAGTGTGAGGACCTAAGTCCTTAAGCCATGTTCTCGCACGGGCGGGACAATCAAGAGAGAAGTTTTGAGATGTTTCCACCTCGCCTTCTTCCATACAGCTTCTGCAGCCGGTAATATTATTAACCCGAGAGCATGGGCGCCCATAGATCATTGACCTGTTAGAGCACCCAGAACTAGGATGAGCTTTATAAGGGGAAAGAGCACGCTGAATCTCTTACAAATGATCTTGGATCCAACGGATCTTGCGACAACGCATGATCCGATGATAACTGAACACTACAAAACTACAAAAATTACACTACTATGCAAAGTGTATACATAAGTAGTGTCTCTAATTTGTAAGTAACTTACACGAGCTCTATATATGAAAATATGATAAAGAGGAGTTCCGAAATGCTACGTGGTTTATGATGATGGTAATTATGACCTTAAGATCAATCAACCATAACTGTTCTTCTCTTGGAACAGCGAACAGATCTCTTAAATGCATCATCTGAACATAACTTTCCTCGAAATATCGTTTACCAGTAGTCATAACTTGTTTGTAACTTCACTGTGTAACCCAGTTAGATGATTACAAAAATAGTATTCTCCCAGCGCCGAGGTTTCCCGTTTAATAAATTTCGAAGGAGGAACTCGAAAGTGATCACCAGAAAGTGGTGCTTTGTATGTAATTCGTTAATAACCACATTTATTGGAAGTACCACGAGAAAGAGTGTGGTCTACATAATTTATGTTTTGCTCCACTTTGAGTACACTACAGTGGCCTGGCAGCATTAAACTTGCATATGAGGAAAGGTGTTTTTTTAAGTTTCGAAACGAAACTGAAGAATAAGCAAAAATCACATTTCTTAAAGTTTCACGATAAATTATTAAATTTAATATATCATTACGCATTTTTAAAGGAAATACAGAAAACAGCAATTGCACGCAGAAGCCTAATTGATGCCTAACACCCGGGAGCTCGAAGATGTCTGCCAGCTATCGTTTAAAACTTCAGTGGTCTTTATGACGCTCAAATTTGGAAGAAATCCCTTAATCAGATAATCTAATCTCCAAGGAGTATAAACTGGAAAGATTGTTAAGAAGATTGATCATTTGGTCGATATTGTTATACCGACTGATCTCCTTGATGAAAGACTAATTAATTACCTCACTAAAATATATGGGGGTTTTAGAATATATTTAAAAAGCTTCAAATATGAGAGCAGAGTGATCTTTCATATCTTCTCGCACAGTTTTGTGAGACTAGCTGAGAGAAAACATAACATTTTATAAGTTTTCTTCGATAAATACGTAAGTATATGCAAGCTGTGTGACTGAGAATGTGAATGACGATTAAGATTCGGACAATGTTATACTTAATTAGAACCGAAAGCTTGATTGGGAGGTTGGGACTTATGCACAGTCTAACCGGAACCGGATCATCTAACTATGATAATGAAAATCACCCATGCAAAAATAATGGTTGGAAGTCTTACTGAAGTATGGTACATAAAGCGCATTGGACGACTTTTACGATGAGTGAAATTATTCAACAAAGAACTTATATTAAATTTTGTGTGCGGAATCAAATTTCTGGTGCCGGAGCGTTCAGAATGTTGGAAAAAGCTTTGGGTAATAATTATCTCACGGGAACAAGTATTTTTGATTGGTACAAATTATTCAAAGAGGGTCAGGATGGCCATTAACATCAACTGCAGATCAAGATGTCAATAAAATAAAGGAATTAGTGCTTTAGAATCGACGATTCTTCTTCTTTCGATTCGACGATTAATAGTTAGAATTAATAGTTAGAAATCTTACTGGCATCGTTGCAATATCGAAAGAATTAGTGGAAAATGTTTTGATAGGGCATTTGGTTCTAAAGACAGTGAAAACACGATTGGTTGCAATATCACTCAAGTTTTTCGAAAAATAGCGTCGCGTTAACGTCTGTGAAACAATGCTTTCCGACTACCAGGATATCATGAAACACATTATTACCATGAGTCTTCGATCTATACTTACGGCCCGGAAACAGAAGATCAATCGGCCGAATATCGAGGCAAAGGTGGGCCGATGCCTAGAAAACCACGTGAAAGTAGGTCAAAATTCAAGGCTATGTTGACCTGTGTCTTCGATTATCGAAGTATGGTGTACTCTGAAATCCTTCCGACCAGCCAAACTGTCAGCAAGGAATACTATTTAAGTGTGCAAAGCTATTAAATGTGAAACGCATTGCAGGCTATTCCGGGAATTGACATTAACAACTGTTTCGGGGTTTAGAAAAAACGTTGGAACATACAATATGTATTGGGGCCAGGGGGGACTACTTTAATGTAAAGGACATAGATTTTCAAGAAAAAATTAAGATAAGAAGAATATAAAGAGAATTTTCACAGAAAAGACTTTTTAAAATTTTACAATCCTCGGTCTTTCCTTTGCTTATTTTCTAAGAGATTACGAAAGCCGACATTTATGCTTACTGGGTCAACGATATGTACATATACACCTTTTTGGATTGGCGTGCTACTTTCCACATGCATTTGTATTTGTTTTAGCTCAAATCCACAAAAATTAGTTCCGCCAACAACATCATGAGCAAATAATTGAAACCAAAAGCACAAAGAGCAGCAAACAAACAAGACGAGAAAAAAGTTTGCGGAGCCTGTAAGTAGCTTAGGTTATAGCCACTGAGCTTATGGCCTAATGGCGGGCATCCATCATCACCAGCTGAAACTATTATTTGGGCAACACGCAATGAATGCTAATACATATGGACACTAAAAGTAATGCTATCAGCTACAAATAAATAAGCAAGCATGTGTGGGAGGTATGAGTAAGTGCAGACGATCAAATGCCGTTATAGTTGTGAGAAAAAAGGTAAGAAAAAGCTTGTAATCTTCGTTGGAAATAGAGTTTGATTTCGGCATTTAATTAAAATAAACTTTCAAAGAAACTACTTTTGTTGTTGTTACTTTAAGCCCATACACACACGTTTTTCCGTTAAGCTTAAAGCTGAAAGAAATTGAGATGTGAAAATTATTTCCGCTCATGTCAATGCATTTCTACAAAGTTGCCTGTCATGCGCAGCGCCGTACGAAGTATGTTACCAATCACAAATTTCTACAACTGGGTTAGTATAAGTGCGTGTGTGTGTGTTTTTGGTGTACGTGTGTGTGTGAGTGTAGGTTGGAAATTAATCGCACTTTTGCATGCATCTGAAATTTGACAAAGTTTTTATGCCGCAAACCACTCGAACTGCCAGTATTTACTTCATTTACACACACTCGACTCGGCGCTCTTAGCTTTCGCTCCCGTTTCTCCGATCTTTTTGTGCACGCGCTTATGCTTATAATTTAGTCCTTTCAACTTTCATTTAGCTAGCATATAGCTGGTGCTGCTTCCTCCTTTTTATCTGCCACACTGAAATAATAATTCCGCATGCCAGTAAAATTAATTGAAACTGCAACTAAATGCCTCTCCTCCTCTGCTGCTAAAGCCCTCTTATGCACCCATACCGTTACCAATTCTCAAGCGCTTGTGTTTGTGGGCATTTAAAGCTGCATCCGTGATGCACTCGGGCATGCAGAATATGCCTCTGTCAAGTGCACAACGGCTGAGCAAGCAACGGAACGAGTATAGAAATTTCATCCTGCACACACACACACTAGCACACGCATGCAAAAGTCCTCCTTGGAGCACGGCGCTCCCCCCCAAAGCGGTGCCATGGCTGATGTACTGCACACACGCACACACACACACATTAGTGTGAACTTTTATTATGCACAGCAAATATAAATATGCGTGTGTGTATATGTGAGAGTGTGTCTTTTTATTTTGTGTACGCAAGCATATCAAAAAGGTACACAAACTCGTGCTTTGCTGTCGCACGCGGCCCCCTCTGCGCCTACGTCCTGAAACGTGCTTCAGGGAATTAATGCCGAAATGTCCTTGTGCATTTTTCTGTATACTTAAATAATAGCGTTGACAAGTGTGCTGCCCAACTGGGAATTTTTTACTATAAATACGAGCAGCTTCTTCTTACTATTTTACGCATTTTGTGATGATCCAAATTTTTTATTTTTTCTCGAATTGTGGTGATCCAAAATACAAAATGAAACACATTTACCAAATAGAAAAAGCTGCTTCTCTTTCAGGCAATATTTTTTGATAACTCTTCAAATCCTTTGGCGCTGGAGGTCTTGCTTGATTTCTCAAGGAACAGCTATTTTCAATATCTTCCAACTTTAATTTTTGAAGTCAGCGTAACTTTCGATCTATTCGTAAAAATAGTTTTTCTAATTGCGTTTGCTTGTAAAAGAACGATCCCGCGAGAGGAGGAGGACCTATTTTCAAGAAAAAGAAGAGAGAGGAAGAAAGGCATTAGTGCAAAGAGCTTGAGATGCCGCCGCTCGATCAAAATGTGGTGGCTCAAGAACAACAAGGACCAACTAGCCATTGTATAGTATTAAAGTCGACGTAGAAGAGCTGAAAATATGCATATTCCAGCTCCTAAGCATGATTTAGTCTAATGATTAGAATATGTACTCTGCCCTATCCACAAGACGATAGATCCCGCAGTGTGGGCTAATAATCGCAGGATATTAATATAGCATAAAAAGTTTCAACAAATAAATCGACAACCATCACGTTTTTGTCGATTTCAAAGCCTGTTTCGAAGATACTGACAGAAGCTCCCAATTCGACGTCATGTCTAAATTTGGTATCTCTAATCCGACGATTTTCCAGAATTAGGAGAACAACCATCAAGCCTGTAAAAATCGTAAAAGACTTTTCCGACCCGTTCGATACCAGACGAGATTCAGGTTCAACTTCTTCAATATAATACAAGAAAACGTGATACGCGCTGCTAATCTGAACCGCTGTGGCACTGTCAACTCTAAAAATACAATGTTACTGGCGTACGCAGATAATATTGACATCGTAGACCTCAACAACAGAGCCATCAGAGTAGCATTTTCCATAGCAAGACAAAGTACTTGGGGGTTACACAGAGTCTTAGGAACTGCATAACTGTTGGCAACTACTCAGAACCAGCATAAATACCACTAACAGTCTAAGACCGAAGATTTGGCGCAGAATAATTGTAGACAACAGCTGCTACTTTGGGATCGGTAAGCAATTGAAATTCTGATCCCTCTATAATAAAAATTACGCTCTGTAAGTCTCTCTTCATTCCGTTTACATTATACTGCGTAGAAACATGGACGTTGATGAACGGAGAAGTGTTCTCTGCAAGGTCGTTGGACAATCCAACGAATGCTTTGGTTAGGCCATGTCGTTTGAATGGATGATGCTGCTCCAGCGAAAAACTCTTTCAAAATCAAAGAGGCCCACACATTCAATGGAAGGACTAAAGGCATGGGGATCTGTCAGATGTACACCTAACGTGACCTTGCAAAGAATACAGGCAACTGGTGAAGTTTTATGTTCTCGGCCAGGACCAACCCAAGGATGTGGTGCCAAAAACGAAGAAGAAAACAAAATGAATATTTTGAATACAATAAATCCTATTTTAGCGATCAATGTCCACTTTTCAATGTAGGATAAGAATATCTGACTAAAATATTATTAGCAGCTGGGCTGAAAATGTTTGTACCGTTTTACATAAAAGCACAGTTTTTCGACAGAATTCAATCCGAGTATTTCAAATAATAAACATAGAGATGAAAGAACCAATAACCTTCTAGATATCATTTTCCTAGTTAAAGACGTATTTTACTCCAATTACGAGACAGTTTCAAGAATATCCTTTCAATTTCGCTAAATTTCTTTCCTGCCCGCATTTTTATTTTTTTTTTTATATCTGAGATCAGAAAAAGAAACTTGCATACAGATTTAGAATTTAAGAGAAGCATTTTGAAGCCCAATCCCTGCAATATTCCTCTCAGCTTCAAAGTTCTCAGCAAACGTAGTTTGTCTTGACTATGTATCCACTCGAAACACACTTTTCACAGAGCTTTCACTTAGTCCGTCCGTCGTTTCAATATTCAGAGCTCAAACTTAGATTTTCTAAATGCTGTGTTTCTAGACTCTCAAGTAGTCAAAACGTTTTGATTTCTCTAAACATTTCCTCTAGGGTCTAAGTGTTTCTATCAAGTGTATCTTTTGTGCATTCTTCCCTACCTCGCTGACTGGTTTTTTGTTAGTTATCCTTACTGCTCATATTATGGCAACCGCTTGTGCGTACATTTGAATGCACAGTTGCATATCTCATTAACAAGCTTTCACATTCCACATTTGTATTTACGCAAATAAGCAAGAAACAGAACGCGAGAAAAAGAGCAAAAAAATCCCATGTTAATTTACGCTTGCAGGCTGCCTCCCAATAAGCATTTTTGTATGGGTTTCATGAGAACTTTCTGCTTTTGAGTCGAACGTTCAATGTTAAAGTGCTTAAAAGCAAAAGTGAAGGGGAGTTTAGATCTTAATTTTCAGTAGTCATATATACTTCAAAATACATTTTAGTTTAAAAACAAAATTTATTTTCCTACTTATCTTAGTCGTTCTCATCAAGAACCTAACAACGCTTGAATTCTCCAGAACATTTTGATGTGTTTATGTAATAAAGAATGGTTTAGTAAATATTGAGCGGTTAACAACCGCAATGTTTATCTTCTATCCATTTTCATTGAAAATTTGATAAAAATGATTATCAGTTCTCTACGAAAGTTTCAAACTTTCATAGCTGCCTTCTGTCACCTACAAATTTGGATCTGATTAAGTGGGCAGTTAATCTGGATCAACGCTGCCGTCTGACAAGGCTAAAGCTTGACTTACAAAGACTGGCTTTTTATCGGTCAGGTGGTGTGCTAGCTTCATAATGTAGTGGTGAGCAACTTCTTGAGGAGAAATGTGCATGTGCAAAGTTTAAGATCGGTTTCTCAAAAACTGAGTGCCTAATTCGCATATATACAGACAGACAGACGGATATATGACAAATCGACTCAGCTCGTCACTCTGATCATTTAAGTACTACGTAGTAGACTTCGTGGCCCTTTTCAATGATGATCATGAATACATTTGAAAAGAATAACGTTCTCTAAGGAGGGTTTACATTTCAAAGTACAAGTCGATCTCACGTTTATATTACCAACACAATGTCTAGTCATAAATTGGCGAACTCAATTTAAAATACACTTTTACATATCGATCTAATATGCCAATATAAAAAGTGCTCCTTTCATGAATTTGAAAAAGTTTCATGCTTTGTATAGCTTGAATGGCGTAGTTGGACTTTTGTGTACCATAAAACAAGGCTTTACATAAAGAATGCCTCTAAATTGATGTCTACATGTCTAATATAATGTAAAATCCTACAAAAAAAACTCTTTATTTTTTTATAAATATTTATTATGAAGGGTTTTATATAGTTCAGTAAATACATTTACTGCTGTTAATTAATGCAATCATAGCTTCAGATGAGGAGTAGTCATATTTTGAAGCCTCTATCATCGCTCCTTTCACTGAAGTGATTGAGTCAAATTGCATTTCACCTACGCATATCTTAAGCTAGGTACGTATTAGTTACTAACTGCTGAGAAATTTGAAAATATGTGGTCCATTCTATTTTTAATGCTTGTTGGGTTTCTTATCCGTAACATTTTAAATTCCATGTGTCTGTGAGCTTCCGTATTTGGCACATTTTTGCGCTAACAATTCCTTATGCATAAACAAATGGCAAAAACACACGTTTTAATCTCATTTGAGTACTTTATAAAACGCAACAGTTTTTCCATAACGCCTTATTACTTTTGCATTTCAACTAATAAGGTCTTTACGAATACCTTTTTTATTTTTTTTTTTTGTTTTTGAAAGGCATCCTAAACTTTATTTGGCATGAAATTAAAGTAAGGCAATTGAAAAGTTCCCGGCTTACTACAGGAGGTCGCAAAAGTAATCCGCCTATCAGAAGATACTCTAAATTTTGCAATTGACCTCTAATGTCAGTTATGTTTTGACATTTGTGTAGTAAATAAATGCAAAATACACGTAAATAAAAAATGGTACGCTTCGCTGTTCCAGAACGCGGGTTATTGCTGACTATTTATTTGACCAATAATCGGTCGGTGACTTTGGCACAGCGTGAATTTCCTCACAGATTTCCTGGCCATTCGACGCCTACTGGTAAAACACTGCAACGTTTAGCCGCTCGTCTCGAAGAGACTGGCACAACACGAGATGCTGCAAGGCGTGGCAGACGCTGGAGTAGCGTTCTATCGACAGTGTTTACAGCGAATTTTGATACAAAATTTGAAGATGTTTCCGCACAAAGTCCAGACGGTACATCAGCTGTTAGCTGCTGACCGCCAATCGCGTCTAACATACGCTCAAGCCATCCTTAATCACCACCAGTAGGAAGATGATTTTTTATCAAAAATAATCATGAGTGTTGAGGCCCATTTCCATCTTAGCGGGTATGGAAATAAGCAAAATTTACATTTCTGGGTCACTGAAAATCCGCGTGTAACCCACGAAGAGCCATTACACTCACTCAAAGTCAGTGTATAGTGTTCTGTTGTCGCTGGTGGAGTCATCGGACCTTTTTTCTTCGAAGACGTCGCGGGTCAAACGGTTACTGTGAGTGGTGAGCGCTACAGAGCAATTATCAACGAGTTCTTTTTGCTGCAATTTGTTGAATTGGAATTGGAAAACATGTGGTTCCAACAGGAAGGATGCTGAAGGATGCATTGCCCGGGCGCCTAATCTCCCGTTTGACGTTTGCACTGACCAGCAAAATCGCCTGACTTGACCACTCCAGACTTCTTTTTGTGGGGCTTTTTGAAGTCGCGGGGTTATGTCAAGAAGCCTCAGACTCTTGCAGCTCTTAAAGATAATATCCGTCAAGTATGTGAGGACCTATCGCCGGAAGTTCTGGCCAAAGTGATGGAAAATGCCATAAAAAGGGCTAAAATGACAATCAACTGTAGCGGCGGCCATTAACATGATATCATATTCTCCACTTAAAAAAAATTTAAAAGACCAAATAAAAATAATTCACAAGCAGAATGAAAGTTTTTCATTTTTTAAAAAAATTACAGCCAAAAAACATCGGAAGGTAATTTTTTTTGTATAATAAAACTCAAAATGTTTTGGCAAAAAAAAACATTGACTTGAACGTTTATGCGAGCGTTTTTCTGCCATTTCGTATGTAATAGACTCTGTTAATAATGTTTCATTTTTTGAGATACTCACTAAAAAATATTCATGCGCATTCCAAAATACAGACACCATACCCTTGCCAGCCAACTATTGCGTTTTTCCACACTATGGTGCGAGCTCAATCCACTCGGATGACTGTCGATTGTACTTCGGAGTGAAATGATGGAGCCACATTTCATCAATTGTCACATACCGATGCAAAAACTAAGGTTTATTACGCTTCAAAATCTCCAAACTCGGATCCAAAGCGTCAACTCGTCGTTGTTTTTGGTCAAAAGTGAGCTCGAGGCACAAAGATTGTACAAAGCTTTCTCATGCCATATGACGTACACGTTCCATTGATATCTTTAGAGTGCCTGTTACCTCGAACAACTTCACTTTACAATCATCCAAGTTTTTACTTCAACTTCACAAACTATTGATCCGATAGCTGTCAAATTTATACACGCGCATTTTGAGAATTGGGGCTAAATAAACTCATATGGATTTAGTTCTAGTTGCTTTGTGTCAGACCGGAGACTTTTCAAGTTCAACTTCTACAATTAAAAAATATAAAAAAAGTAAAAGAGTCGTTCATTGAAACCTATAATAAAACCAGTATAATTGTCAACAGTCGGAAGACAGTATTCATGGTATGGTATTGAGTAATGGACGGAATATAGTATAAACAACGGATGTTTCAAAATCAGAATGTTTTCTAATTCGAATGAGTGCCAATACAATAAGCAAATAAGCGCATTAAATTCTTTATTCTCTCGAAATCAATAGCCCAGAGAAGCCGTAAAATCCATTTGCACTGCCGAGTGCGCCGCGATAATGTTGGATACGTCATGCAATTTATGCCCGAATAGGATTCTCGACATTTTCGACTGTATAACGGGTGATCCAAGGAAAGATACTTTTTCCAATAGCCTTTTTTCGACAGATCTCGCGTGAGTCGTGTCAAGCTGTCATGTTATTTTTGTACAGTATTATTTGGCATTTCATCATGGAAAGACTCATGTAAGTCTGAACAATGTTTACAAATCGTGCAACTTTGTTATAAAAATTCACGTTCTGTCAACAATATATTTCTCGCGCTTCGGTCAACTTATGATCAAGATAATCGGCCTACTGAGCCACCATCACCTATCTTGAGACCCAGCATTCATTATTGGGTAATATTTGACAGAATAGATCACATCCACCACACAGTGAAGAAAATATAATATAGAGTGGGCCATCTAACGTTTTAAATTTGAATTATCTATATTTCGACATTGGAAACGTCAAATACCATTCGGAAAGTGACACATATTCAGTAAAAAGTCTAAAATTTACGAAATGGGTCGCTATTTACTATTCTACAGTTCGCAGATTGGGCAGAAGATCGTTTGACCGAGGATGGTCAATTTTACCGAAAAATCATCTTTTCGAACGATGCTCATTTCCACCTCGATGGTTACGTTAACAAGCAGAATTATCGCATTGGGGACACAGAAAACCCGCACGTAATCGTCGAAAAGCCAATGCACCCAGCACGAATCACTGTATGGCGCGGATTTTGGTCTGGTGGAATCATCGGCCCATTTTTCTTCGAAAGTGGAGAAGGAACCGCAACCATCAATGGTGAGCGATATCGCCCAATGTTAACCGAATTTTTCTTCAAGCAAATTGAAGAGGAAGACTTGGACAACATTTGGTTCCAGCAGGATGGCACTACGTGCCATACAGCAAACGCTACACTCAATCTTTTACGCCCTATCTTCGAAATTTAAAATTTTATATGGCCCACCCTATATATCCGCCGTAGCAGACAGTATACACGAAGACCGTGGTGAGTCAATTCGGTGCTTTTCGCAGCTACTCTGACTGACATATGGAACGACTTGGCGCATTTTACGTCGAGATCTTAAATTGAAAACGTACAAAATATAGCTTGTGCAGGAACTGAATTCGCTCAATCTTCCCAACGTTCTTGGGTCCATTTCGGGCTTAAAGGGTATGTAAACAAGCAAAATTGGCGCATTTTGAATAAGGAGCAACTTGACGAGATTCAAGAGCTGCTATTTCATCTAGAAAAAACAACGGTTTGGTATGGTTTGTGAGCCATTTTTCTTCAAAACTGATACCAGTCGAAATGCCCCAAAGAGTCATTGAAAGAGATAATCTTCAAAAATATATATGCCATGGAATGTTCTTTCAAATGATAACAAACACTCGCCATTAAATTTGAAGTTCCTGTATTTTTTTTTTTAATCACCAGGGTACCTCGAAGAGAATCACTCTTTAGCACAATTTGCGCCCCTTAAATAACTTTAAGCAACTCCGAAAAAAAAAAAGATTTGGTAGGAGCATTGACCAAATCATACGGCTGACAAAGTTTCAGGAGGACACTGAATTCAAATTCTTATATGGTAAATTGACAGACAAACTTCGAAGTCTTTCCTTAAAGGGGTATTCTAGTCTAGAAGCATGAATTTCAGGTAATTTTTGAAGTGTCGTAAAAAAACGGCAATTAATATTTTTACTATCCATTTTCTTTATTAGTTATTTACTAATTTTTGAAGAGTACAGAAAAAATTAAAAACTAAAAAAAGTAAAAAAAAAAGATTATTAATCTAGAATAATGTCGCAATGGCCAGAACTACGGAAAAAAGGGGGAAAAAATGTTTCACAAAATTGCGACTACCTAAAAAAAGTTTTTTTGGATCACTTTTTCTGACTATTTCGAATTTTTTAAAAATAATAAAAGTAAAAATTTGGAGATGGGGCTAGTTCCAACCATAAACAAGCCTATAAAGAAGACTCTATAAAAATTTCAAGTAAATCGGTCTAGTAGAACCTGAGAAATCGTGGGTATCGTTCTGTAAAAGTGAAACGCGTTTAAAGTTTCGCGTTCCGGCCGAACCAGTTTGGATGCCGGGTCAGAAAAATGCCTATATCTCCGAAAATAATTAGAATTTTGAAAAATCCTCTTGTACACATATTCTTGAATAGTTAAACTTTGAAAATATAAAAAAAAAAATCGATTTCTTTAAATTTCTAGACTAGAAGATCCGCTTAAGGGGTATGTAAAGAAGCAAAATTGCCGCATTTTGAAAAAAGAGCAACCTGAAGAGATTCAAGAGCTGCCATTTCATTTAGAAAAAACAACGGTTTGGTATGGTTTGTGAGCCATATTTCTTCAAAACTTTTACCAGTCGAAATGCTCCAATGAGTCATCGAAAATTGAACTCAACGGATGGACCATCATTTGAAAGAGATAATCTTCAAAAATATATATGCCAGGGAATGTTCTTTCAAATGATAATAAACACTCCCCATTAATTTTGAAGTTTCTGTATTTTTTTTTTTTAATCACCAGGGTACCTCGAAATGAATCACGCTTTAGTACAATTTGCGCCCCTTAAATAACTTTAAGCAATTCCAAAAAAAAAGGATTAGGAAAATTCACAAAACCACACGGCTGGCAAAGTTTCAGGACACTGAATTCAAATTCTTATATGCTAAATTGACAGACAAACTTCGAGGTCTTTCCTTAACTTAGAGTACTAACTTTAACTCTTCATCCAGTTGTTCTCCAGTTATTGATTTCAAAGCGTCTCTCTACCTCTGCTATATTTGTTTACAAGTAGATAATTTTGATAAAATATTGTTAAAAACTATCATTGATGCATAGCTATGGCTTGATAAGTGTTACATCAATCATCTACGGCACATTCAAGATTCTACTGAATTTTATTGGTTAAAAACATTGTCATTTTAAAGGAACTCATAGGTCACAATGATACGATTTGGTACATATCTAAAACATCGAAAGTGACGGTTTGGATTAGACATAGTTTTTGTATTTTTTCAGGGTGTGTCTAGTTTGCTACGAAGATTGTAACACCTTGAGGCAAATGTCAGAATCCCTATAAAATATATGAGGTGTGTTCAAAAAGTATCGCGATCGTAACTGACAGTTTTCTTCGGTTGCAGGGGCGTGGTGCATCATGAGTTCTTGCCACAGGGAACAACGGTCAATAAGGAATATTACCTGCAAGTTATGCGCAATTTGCGCGAAGCAATCCGCCAGAAACGAACGGATTTGTGGAAGAACAAAAATTGGCTTTTGTACCACGATAACTCCCCTGCTCACACACATCGTTGCTTGTGCGCAACTTTTTGGCCAAAAACAACACATTAATGATGCCGCAGCCACCGTATTCCCCAGATCTGGCAAGCTGTGACTTTTTCTTGTTCCCTAAACTGAAGAGGCTCATGAAAGGACGACGTTACGCTTCTCTTGACGAGACAAAGACGGCATCGAAGGAGGAGCTGAAGAAGATAAAAAAAATGATTTTTTGAAGTGCTTCGAAGATTGGAAAAACCGTTGGCACAAGTGTAAAATATCTCATGGGGATTACTTTGAAGGGGACAAAATAGATATTCATGAACAAATAAATAATTTTTGAAAAAACACAAAATTCGCTATACTTTTTGAACACATCTCGTACATATACATGATCGGCATGATGACCCGACTTCATCTGTATATTCGCGAACTATTGCCTCAGTTTTTGAGATATCGATGTGAACTTTTGTACACATTCCTTTTTCCCCAAAAACCATGGATTACTATAGCATATAGCTGCCATACAAACTGATCGAACAAACTCAAATCATATATGGAAACCTTTCTGATTTGTTAAGGTATCTCTGTGTTATAGCTTCGGTGCAGTCGAGGCTAACGTTTCTTCTTGTTTGTTTTCGAGATCCAAGTGAAATGTTTTTTAGCAACTACGCCGAACAATGGTAAGCGATGGTAGTAGATACAAAATCAGAGAACAAATTTGTTCTCAGTTGTAAATGATCATTAGATCCGCGTGCATCAGCATCAGCATATTTCAAGTTCTCTCTCCCATTTATGACCGGAAAATAAAAATTGAAACCTCATCGGTTGTTTTTTATGGTAAGAGATAGTAACAAAAACCGGTGAGCAGAACTTTAATCCACAAAATTCTACTTACTCCCAACACATGGCTCGTCTGTGGAACCGCCGCACTGAGTATTACTTCGAGATGGTATACTTACATGTTCTCCTAACCTTGCAAATTTTACACTACACCGTTTCCATTTACGCACCTCTTACACACTCACACATCCAGTCTTTCATTCATACGCAATCAGCGTTGCATTCTTCAGCATCAGCCGCCTTCCCCGACACCAGCTGCTGGAGATTTTTGTTTTGTTGATTAAACGTGTTTTATTTGTCGTTTGCCATTTTGCGTGCTAACGCTAAGTGCTTGTATACATATATCCGCCGGCATATTTATGTATTGCTACAAGTCCGCACTAACGCATACACACACACACACACGGAAATGCATATTTATTCAGAAAACCAGAAACGTGCTCGACTTAAAGTGCTTTTGTAAAGCGTTCTCCTGCACATAGCAGTAAGTGCGAATGTGTGTGTGTGTGTGTAGAAGAAGTATAAAGTTTACAAACGTGCATATGAAGATGTAGCTACACTTTTTATTGTATTTTCGCACCGCCTCCTTCATCTTAGACCTCTTCAACCCCTTCGAAGCGCAGACTTCAACGCAGCGTGGCGCTTCCCACCCACTGGTGGCTGTCAGTTGTCAGCTGTTGGCATGCCATTGTCAATGTTTGCCACACACCTGAGCTATGTGGCGTATCTCCTGCCACAAGCGGCGGCCTCATATTGCTGCAACAACTTCTGAGGCCATTTCAACGCACGTCGCCGCTTTTTATTTACTTGTGTGTTAATTTAATGAAGCGTTCTCAACATTCTCATAGACTCGCATCAGTATGTGTGCGCAAGTAATAAGCGCTCGGAAGCGTACGCTGATGTGCTGGGTGCACCACGTGGTATGCGCAATGCCCCGCCGACCTGTCTGCCGTTAACAGATTCATTAAAGCGACGCAACTTTATCGCCTGCCCGTCAACGAAATGAAATGTTTTGTTGGCATTTAAATTTTTTTTTTTATTTTTCTTGTTGTGACACTGACATGCATACATATGGTACTTCTAACTTTAAAATTGTTTTTGCTACTGTTCGCGATGCGAATGCGACAGTTGATTTGCTGGGTGTTAATTTTATCGCTGCATTAAAGGCTTTGAGTTTTATTTGTTGGAATTGCACTTTATTTAATGACAGCGTTGAGCTCAGTTCAAGTATTTGCCATATAAGAAATAACTTATTGGATTAACTGTTATAACTTGCAGTTTTTCCAATGGAAGCGGCAGCAATTGTAGTAAATTGCGTTTGAATACTGAATTTCTAAGCTCTGCCATAGCTGGTCCCAAGGCCGCATTGTTAAGGAAGGAGGCACGGGTGAGGTATCTCGATTGGCTTCTGTTAAGCACCTCGAGAAGTAGAAAGAAGAAACGAATAATTCCTTCTAAAAGACTCTCCTTTAGCTTAAGATAAAAGTGCACAGAACCAACATGAGTGAAGGTGACAACCAGTAGAAAATGAGAACCCTGTGCGAAGAACTTGGCAAGCACTCTGGTGATTCCAGATACGCAGTGCACAAAAGCGGATACTGGCTGCTGGATCCAGCTCTCAGGATAGTGGAGCTCTCCCCGAAAAAAAAAAACATTCAGAGTCACGTAAACGGCAATGATTACCTGCGGTTACTAAATGCTCAGAGAGAGCAAAGCATTCTGCCTAACTAACTACCAACTTAGCCTTTTAACAGATATTTTCGGACAAAAGTCAACTATAGGCTCTGGAGTCCTAATATTCGGTACTAAGGAGCATGAACAGTTTTCGTTGGATTTGAACAATTTCAACAACTAAAATTTGAATTTTTTTCAAAAAAAAAAGGGCTTTTTGGACATGCTTGATAGTGCGAATTCCGATCCCACAGTCAAGGAGAGCAATTTAACTGCCGATGAGACATGAGTTTATGAGTTTGGTTTGACATGCAAACAAGTCCATAATCATTGGAATGGAAACCGTTTTCCCGCTGAAGCAGCTGAAAGTCATCCCTAAAAGTGCTTAAGAAAAGTGTTTCGAGGACTGGAAAAATCTTTGGTATACGCGTATTACATCCGGTGTAGATTTCTTTGAAGGCGGCAAAGTAAATAGTTATGAATAATTAAATATTTTGCGTTTTATTTACAACTAGAAGACCCGTTCACGCTTGACTGTGGCTGAGGCATAGATAATACTACTACTACCATCTATATGATTTCTATTAGTTGGACTATAACTATTAATTAATGAGATATAGCATTTTCGTGAAGCAATTTGTGTTAGTTTACAAAAAAATGGATTATAAAGCATTGCTTTTTTGAGAAAACACGGTTGAATTTGAGCTTTGCATTTTTTTACTGTTCATGGGATTAGAGTCCCATATTTTTGAACACTGATTCTTATGTAAAATTTAACGGGGAATCGAACGGAAAGGTCAATTTTGAAAAATAATTGGGGGAAAAGCATAAAAAACCGGTTTTTTGGAATAAAATGTTTTTTTTTTTTGGATTTTGAAAATATTTTTATCAGAAAGCTGAGATTTTTTACAAAATCATGTCGGCAATTGATGGAATGGCCCATATATATAGATTTACAGATAATTTTTTGTCATAATATATAGCATGCATTTCCTGGGCAAGGGTAGAAAAGTAATAAATTGCACAAAGACTAACGTAAAAAAAAGTAGGGATTAGATGTAACAGCGAACTTGTACTGTCTTACTTCTACTCATTCGACTTGTATTCTAAATTAAGCTCACTCAGCAGAGAGCTTCGCTTTGCTAAGCAATACTATTTCCACACTGAGTAAGTATATTATTTTTACGTATATTAGCAGAAATTTAGAGGCAAACACAATCCGACCCACACTGGTTATGATATGTGACCGTGCTAATCGCCAGGCTTTTATTTAATTGCTTGTCCACCGTGAACTCCAAATAAATGTGAGTATTTGCTTTGGTGCTCACAATTGGCCAAAAGTATTGACGCGTGTAGAATTCAAATAAATACGCTTTGCTGTTATGGTCAAACTGTGTTCGTGGAAATGCATTGTTTGACTAATAATGCTGGCTGCGTTATTGACACCCCAGCAACAATGACTTGGGCACAGTCAATGCCAAAAGCATTCACCCAATAATTGTATAATGGATTGTATATACTGTGCCCAAAAAATAAGGTGACATTGTATTTATTTTGTAAATTCTTTATTTATTCTTCCAAATCAATTTCATCCCCTTCAAAGTAATCCCCTCCCAATGCAATGCACTTATGCTAACGGATTTTCCAATCTTCGAAACACTGGTTGTAGTCACTTTCCGGGATGGCCTTCAGTTCCGTCTTCGCTGCGGCATGAATCTCCTCTATCGTATAAAAACCGTGTCTCGGAGCGGTCTTTTGAACTTGGTGAACAGCCAGAAGTCGCACGGCGCCAGATCAGGTGATCTATCAGCTCAACTGAAAAGTCCTTAGTCTACCATAGTAAAACACATGTTTCAGAAAACATCGTTTTTTGTATTCAACAAAGTTCACTTCAAGATACACTTATCATACTGACCCTCCAACTTTTGTAGTTCGATTTGTCACTTGCTTCAAAATGCGCCACAATTTCGGCGAGCACCCTTTCATTCGATAGAAGTTTCTTCCCATCGAGGATTCTTTTGACATCTGAGAACAGGAAATAGTCGCTCGGGGTCAAATGTGGAGAATACCGTACACGCGGTAGCAATTTTAAGTCCTATTTATAAATTTATCCCATTATTTTTACTGACAGCACTTTTTTTGCTTCTAATGCGTCCATTTTTCGACAATTTCATCCATCAAACGGTTCAAAAACGCCATGTATGAGTCGTGCAGTTAAGAAAAATTAATCCACGCGCATCTCAAAACACAGACGCCATAACCTTGCCAGCCAACTATTGCCGTTTTTCCACGCTTTGGAGCGGGATCATTGTGTGCACTCTATTCGGATGACTGTCAATTGGACTTCAGAGTGAAATGATGGAGCCATGTTTCATCCATTGTCGTACATCGACGCAAAAATTCCGGTTTATTAGGCTTGAAAAATATGATGTACACATTAAGTTGAGATCTTTAGAGTGTCTGTTATTTAAATCAATTTCAATTTAGGATCATTAAAAATCATTTATTGCATTCAAAAAAAATTTGCACTGTCAAAAATCCGCCAAAAAAGATTTTTTTTTGGGGTTTTTCAAGCTTTTCATTTTTAAATTTGCCGGCAACATTTTTTCTTTTGTTTGTTTTATTTAAATTATTATTTATTTACGTAGAACTTGTCGTCCATTACAATGCCGTTGAGCTACTTATCATATAGCTTTCGATCACGCTGTTTCGCCAAAATATGTTGATAATCATTGCGATTCGGTGCTTCATTCACTTTGAAAATCCATTTGTGTTTTTGTTTTATCCCGTACTGGAATTGTTAAGCCAATTGCATCAACTTCGTCTTCATCGAGCCAGTCAGCATCGTCAGACGATGCTTCATAACTACGCACAATGCAGAGAAGATCATTTGCCCTTCAGGAAGCAAGGCGCTGAGGCCGTACTCTTGTTTCACAATTGTCTTGGACAGTCTTGCCATGCACGTAACGACAGTGCATTTGAACACTCTTGTGAGATGCGAAATAGATCCCACAGGTTGGACATACTTTTTTCTTTAAGTTGGATTGTACAGATGGACAAAAGAAGTCGTAAGGCATCTGCTTAAACCCTTCTAGACGAGATGACAGATCAAGGGACAACCTTACAAAAAGAGGTGAAAACTTGGATGTTCCTTTGTCTAGCAAACTGGGTACTACGAGCTTGCTTGGGGTTTGAAGTATTGGGCAAGGTGGCGGCTTGAAAGTATTCGCAAACACAGATTTCAATGCACGTCTCGGTGGCGAACAGCAGAATTCATCCGCTCATTTTATAACCTGTAAGAAATATTGCGATTCACGGACGTGAACGCTATACCACGCTCGATTTGGTTCTGCTGGATCCTGTATGCTATCTTCGGTCTGTCTATACTCCGCCGAAACGTCGTAATTATCAATTTTTATTTCTCTCCACACTTCTGCAAGTGTTTTTCCAGCGTGCTGAAAATTGCGTTTTTCCAAATCAACATCCGTAGTAGTTCCGTTGTTGTCGAGATGAGAACCAAAATGTTCATGAGGCAGAATGACGCCTGCCAATCGTTTGCTGAGGGGAGCCATGCGACGCTCAACTCGGTTATATGCGCTCCACCCAGGAGCATTAGTCGCTATAAACAGAGCGTCCAAGTTGTATTTTTTAAAGGGTTCAATCGCAAAGTTTTTGACTTTCCGATAATGCGGGTTTTCGTCCGGCCCACCACCTACAAAGATGATGATTCGATGTGTTCGATTCTGTCATCATTAAAGGTTGAATGAAGGTTTTGATAAAAGTGATTCGAAATCATAAGCATGGGTGTTCGCTGTGGAGGATGCATGTTTCCCGCTTCTTATGGATATGTATGTCGGCCCGCTGTACCCAACAGCTTCTTCCTTACCGAAATTGTTCGGTTCCACGTTGACGCCGGCATATACAGAAGGAATAAGTTTGTGCCGCTCTGCCACGACCCAGTCAAGATCAGCTAAAAGTCTTCTGTATTCCATATGCATTAAAAGAGGGCTCTGACTTTTCACTGCCGGTAAACCTATTTGTACACGTGCCTTATCGCCTTGCGAGAGAATGAATACTTGCTGCGGTCCCAGAAACGACGCGAGAGATTCCAATGATCTGATTGTAGCAGTGCGAAATTCCCCGTCCTCGTGCTTTTTGTGCATCATGGTCTGTGATCTTGCTAACTTTACGGGTACGGTATGTACGTGTCTTCTGCCCTCTTGAGTATTAGAAACGCGTGGGAGTAAATGAAGACATGTGCCGCTTCAAGAAATTTTGAATGCCATTAACAACAGCCTCTCAGGCAGGTCGGACAGAGTGAGACTACTTCTAATCATCTCTGTTCGGCAGCGTTGATCAGCAGCGCTGCCATGTATGGCAATATTAATTATGGTCTCTAGGAGAGCAGGTCGCGAGTCAACTAAAGGGTGCTGTGCAGAGCCAGTTCGAGGATGTACTGCGAGAGGATTGTTTCTCTGACATTTAGTTTTCTCCAGTTTTTCTTTGCAGAGTCTTTTTTTTTTTTCTTTAAACATTTTTCTTCTTCTTTCAATTCTTTGCGTAGCTTTTTATTTCGTCATGAACATCATCTATGGCTATTCCAGTCTCCCTTGCTTCAGTAAGAACATTTATTCTAGACTTTTTTTTTCATAAGAGTATCTTGAGCCGGCTTGCTTGTAACATTTTTAGTGAAGCCCGAATAAATTGAAGTCGTGTGTGATTCTGTAGACGGTGCCTGCACAATTTCCTCATCAGATTTCTGACTTTGTTCATCGTGGGTGTCGTACATCTTTCGTTTAACGGCAGTGCTTTTATGTTCAGTGACTGCGACAATCGATTTCATATGAGATGAACACGTGGATGAAGCTACAACATCCGAATCCTATAGAAATCAAGAGGTTAACATTAGAAATAGGTAATATTACAGTTGCGCGGGCAAGTTAGCATGAAAGCCTTTATAGGCCAAGAACAGCTGATGATACAAAACTCCCTCGTTTGAAGACATTACAGTATTCGAACACTACGAGTATGAATTCACTTTAATAATACCGACTACAGCAATGAGCTTCTGCATAAACACTGACGAATACTGACAACAAACCCCACATTAAATGACTTACAATACATTCTAGGGATTCCCCTTGAAATATAAATAAAAAGGTTTGCCAACTTGCGAGAACAAAAATGACGACCAGACTAATAGAATCGGGGGATTCCCCGTAAAACGTAAACTAAAAGGGTTGCCATCTTGTGAGTTTTAATTCGCTATTTTATTATTTAACAAAAGAAACAATGTTACGTAACGTGTTGTAAGAAAGACCCCCTCCCGGCCCTATAACGCATCGTAACGTTTTACGAGACCCCCTCCCCCTTAAATTGCGTTACTTAATACTTGAACGCTCCCTAAGTTTGCTTGATATCGCATTAGAAGTTCTGCGATATGTACATTAATCTTATTGTGTGTGAACCATGCCCACTTTCTAAAATTGTTTCAACTGCTTGCTATTATTGCTTAATTAATGATTCACTTATGATCATTTCATACTTTTTCGATTAACTGTTTCACCTTGACTCCTCTACAATGACAGCTTCCTCGCTATGAAAGAAATATTATCAAAATATTTCGTTTTTTTATTAAGTTATCGCCTGCATGGTGGACAGGCATTCTAAAAACCGATAATAAAATCGTCATCCTGATCACTTTGATATCTCTCTCGGTTAATTTAAGGTGTTAAAGACTGCCGTTAGGTTAATAAAATTACTACACCGATGTGACACATGTAGCCGCACATTGTAGAACCGTGTCAGCTACGCATTTTCCCTGCAGGCACCGCGTAAACCAATCAAACATTAAGAGAATTAAAACAATTAAAATATATAAAATAATTACAAATGCCGAGAGAGCGTTGCAGTATCAACTGAGAAAACATACAAACGTTGTTTTTGAGCAACGCACAATATGCAACTAATTAAAGCATTTTAACTAATTAAAAATACCGTAAAGTACATTAATGCCAAACAAGTGCACACGATGCCCCTCCCCCTTCATAAGCCTTAAATGAAAATAGTTAAATCAACAAAATAAATACACAAATAAATGGAAAATAAACTCAATTCAGGCTTTCGGCGGAAATGTGTGTGAAGTCGCATGTCTAAACTGTTGCTAACTGTAATGAATCGCAATATAACTACAGTTACATTTGAATATACAGGGTCCTATAGCAAGCACACACTGCATTTTGAATTCGTATTTGCCACATGCGATTCAAGTTTACATGCATGTAGATTAGGGTGTTTTTTTTTAGAGCTATTAATGTTTTTCAGTCCCGTCACCAAATTTCCTTGAAAATACCCTAAAGAAATTACCTGATAATTTTAGCCCTTAATATTAACATTAAGAACTGGACCAAGGCCTGTAAAAATTTTCCATAGAAAATACACTACAATCGTGAGCTTTTATCTTTAAATTCCTATAGATCAGAGGTATTTTATGGCATCGCTTTGACTTTAGACGCATATTTCTCAGAATCGTTCCTCTACAAAATGCGCAGTGCAACAAAGTCGTAACTCACACCAGCGAGGTAGTACGGGGCTCTAAACCCGATTTTTTCTAGAATTTTCATTTTTTAGTATATATTTCGTAAATGACAGGAGCTATAGAAAAAATGAACCCGACAAATAAAAAAGGTTCGACGTCAAAACCTCTATCATTAATACTTCTCGAGATATTCGGCTTTTTATGTAAAGCTTTATAGAATTTTTATAGATGGTAGGTATTAAAAAATCTATGAAAATTGCATGCAGCCTTACTTAAAAAGCTGAATATCTCGAGAAGTATTAATGATAGCGATTTTGACCTCGGATCTTTTTTATGGCAAATAAAATTTCTTACGAGTTTGTTATTTAAATTTTCCCCATAGCTATTGTCACTTACGAGATCACGATGTTGAGGGGGCTTATCCCACGCTAGTTGGCGCAGATTGTGGGGTCTCCCTTTTTATGTATTGGGCAGAGCACACTTATATTCCAATCGCCGGGCATGCTTTTGACCGGTCATATTCTATAAAGAAGCTGATGCTTGCTCCTTAACAGTTCTTCGCCGCAGTATTACAGTATCTCGGCCTCCGAGGCTTTGTTGTTATCAGACGGGTAATTGCTATTCGAGCTTCTTCATGGTCGGGTAATGGAACGTCACTGCGTTCAGCAGGCTGAAGATGTTTTTCCTCCATAATTTTAGTATGCTCTGAATATCAGACACTAGTTCACCACATTGGGTCTTACGGTCTTGAAAAGATGCGGCGACTAATGGAAGAGTGCATCTTTTCGTAGAATTTTCGAGCATTGTCCCTGTCGGCCAGCTACTCAAGCTCTTTGTACTCACGTACACGTACATTTCGGCCTCTTCATCTTTTTGTCTGCATATACCTCTCGATTCCCTCTTCAATTCTCGGTATCTATCCCACCCATTCATGCGACTTCTTCAGTCTACTCCTGGAGAAAATATTTCTAGCTGCAGATCCGAATAGAGAAGGTACAATATTTCAAAAGAGTGTAAAACTGCTTGCGTACGCCGATGACATCGATATCACTGGGCATAATAACCGAGCCGAGAAAGCAAAACTACTGCAGGCTAGTTAAGGAAGCGAAGCAAATGAATCTAGTAGTGAACCAGGGCAAGACGGAATATCTCCTGTCATGAAAAAAAAACAGATGTCGCACTCACAAGTGGCTCCCATGTCACTGCTGGCAGTCGTAACTTCGAGGTCGTAGATAATTTCGTCTATCTTGGTACTAGCATTAACACCAACAATAACGTCAGCCTCCAAAGGAGAATAACTCTGGCCAAAAGGTGCTACTTTGGACTGAGCAGGCAATTGAGAAGTAAAGTCCTCTCCTGACGAACAAAGACCAAGTTCTACAAGCCACTCACCGAATCCGTCCTACTATATGGAGACATGGACGATGACAACATCTGATGAGTCGGCGTTAGGAGTTTACGAAAGTTCGAAAGAGTTCTACGCCGAATACCACAGACGATGGAGCCATAGCTCAGTGAATTAAGAAATAACGGCTACGCTGGCTAGATCATGTCCGAATGGATAAAAACACTTCAACTCTGAGAGTATTCGACGCAGTACCCGCCGGTGAAATCAGAAGAAGAGGAAGACCTCCACTCCGTTGGAAAGACCAGGTGGAGAAAGACCTACGCCAATAAAGAAGAAGTAAAATATTGTGCGAGCTTTTTGTCAATGGCTTGTCTTAGTTCTGTCATTATGGCAACATAAAGTAGTATTTTGCTTAATATTCCATATTCTACGACCTTAAATATCACCATGGTTAATTATCGATTTGTAAGGCTATTTTGCAAAAAATTTAATATTTCTTATATGAACGGTGGAAACCCTAAATTTTCATCGACAAATTTAACCATTGTTTTTAGAATTTGGCGTCGAGTCAGCACATCTATTCAGCATTGAGAGTAGATAAGCTATATCACAGCTTATAAATCCCATAAAGCGGTAGCTGTCGACTTTGTGGACGTTAGGACTCACTCAAATGCAGCAGCGATCGACGAGAGCTCCCTCATATATTTTCTGATGTCCATTGTGACTCATGCATAAAAAATAAAAAAAATTCAAAGCAGGTTAAAACTCATCGGAAACGAAAGGCATAGTAACAAACATTAAGGGAAAAATGATTTGCGAATTATCTGAGATCGGACAAAATAAGGGGAAAGACGTGGCTGAATTATTAAGCATTTGGAATTTTATCTCGATCAGTTTTTCACAGTTCTATAGGATGGTGCTTCATAGATATACAAAGATTTTGTTTCATCGATGCATTCTTGTCGTGATAATCCACGTCGAAAGTTGTGAAAAATGATCTCACGAAAATGTTCACGACTTAATTCCATTTTTTGGCCGAGATGAATTTTTTAATTCCCTGTAAATAAAACAATTCACCATTAAATGACAAAACGTTCGGAGTGATGTTATGCTAAAAAATGTCAAACTTTCCAATTTAAATGTTAGATTGCACCTGGCAACACTAAGTGTTATATATAGCAACCTACGTATTCGTTTATTTAAAATATTTACATATGCATTCTCCTTATATCGACCAAATATCGGAAAAATCCCTTATTTTCAATAAAAAAGTCTGAAGTCAAAATTTCAGCTTTTTTTTCAATGTGACTAGGCTTTCGTATATGAATTTTTGTTGAATATATTTTTGTTGCTGCTATTGGAGAACCCTTTTTTAATCTGTTGAGTAGCGCGTGGCGTTTAATTTATGTATGTATATGTATTCTCTTTGTGTGGCCTGCAGCTGAGTCGGCCGGCTAACATGATGTCCAAACAGCAACAACAACAACGGTAATCGCCAATTGAACTGTTATTATTTTGTTATTTATTTGATTTGTTTCCGTTTTGCATGCTATACGCTTCCATGCTGCTTCACAACACTTTGATTAAATTGAAAGGCAACAGCCATAGCAACAACAATAATGACAACAACAAAAACGCGAACAACCGTTTTACACACAGTTGATGTGTAATTTGCAAGCATTTTGAAGTAAACAAGCAATGGAGCACGACTGACAGCTCGGCGCAGTGCAGCGCAGCGGAAAAATAAAGAAGTAAAAGACGAAGCATGATGTGCAGCGGAAAGTGCAAAATAATTTAATCCTTTTGTTTTGCAATAGACGCGGCAGCAGAAGCAGCTCAAAGTGATTACACACATGAATGAGTTATTGCTAAGCAGATTCCTTACTATTACTATGTACATACATATGTATGTGCTTATAAATGTTCACCATTGTGTGTGTGTGCGTGTGTATAACATATACATACATATGCATTTGTATGTGCATTTGCAGTGAGTTCTTCTTTTGTTTTTATTACTTATCTGTGTCAGCTTTTGCATTCATTGCGAAATGCGGATGCGAGTCCTGGCTCAGTGATGGATGCATGTGTATGTGTGTGAGGCACGAGGCAAATATAATGTGCATACAATGGGAACTCATTACATTAAGCGCTAGCGCTTTGTCTGTACTTTCACATGCAATCTGATATCGAAAATAAGTGAAAGCAAAAGAATATGGCCGACTTCTACTCATATACATATGTATGTATGTAAGTGTATGTACATAACTTTTATATGCATATAAATAAATATGTATGTATGTATGTATATACATGTGCATACATATATTTATATTGTGTAGTCGCAAAAGTCTTTTCGTATTTCTGATCACATTTAAATTTTTTTTTATATTTATAATAATAAATAAATAAATAAACGAATATGTACCATTTTGGTCGATCAATTTTTGCCATTTTTCCGCTAGAGTCCATCAGAGTAAATGGAAATTTCCAGAACGAAAACGAGCAAAAATTTCAAAATATAGCGAATTTCTTCATTACTTTCACTCATTTTTGAACAGCTGTAACTTTTTTTCAACCTCGAATTCAATTTTTTGTTTTGGTTAAATGAAGCTTAAAATCTCACCTTTCCAACACTATACTTGTATATACAAAGACTTTTTCGACTATCAAATATATTCATGCATATGAACATTTCTTTCTACATTCCACATACCATAGTATCCGCATTTTTCCCAAAATTAGTCGACTTTTCGAGATAAATAGAGATCTTCATCCGCCTATAGTTGTTATCGAGGGCTGCTATATATATTTCTGCCCAAGGCAACACTAAGTGTTGCCAGGTGCAATCTGACATTTCTATTGGAAAGTTTGATATTTTTTAATAATAGAATTCTTAAATAATTAAATTACAATAACATGAATAGATAACTTAAACTAAAAATCAGAAATGAGGGTATTATTGAAGGGTTCCCTAGTGTGAGAGAAATCAAGAAGAACTTTCTCGGAAATCCAGTTTACTTACAGGGAATTAAAAAATTCATCTCGGCCAAAAAATGGAATTAACTCGTGAACTTTCGACGTGGATTATCACGAGTGTGCATCGATGAACTAAAATCTTTGTATGTCTATGAAGCACCATCCCGCTCAAAGACGAATTCCGTGAAGGTCGTCCAAAAACAGCCGTTGTGACAGAAAATATTGATGCCGTACGTAAACTGATAATGCAAGACCGTCATGTAGCTTACCTTCAGATAGAGGCATGCCTATTGCATGAACACCTGGCCGTAAAAAAGGTTTGTTCTCGTTGGATCCCGCACAATTTGACAATCGCTCAAAAAAAGGCTCGTGTGGATTGGTGTAAAGAAATGCTGAAAAAATACGATCGCGGTGCTTCAAAAGACGTTTATAAGATCGTCACAGGTGACGAATCATGGATCTATGCGTATGAGCCCGAAACAAAACAGCAATCGACCGTGTGAGTCTTCCAAGACGAGCCAAATCCTACGAAAGTTGCTCGTAAAAGAAGCACTTCGAAGCAAATGGTCGCCTGTTTCTTCGGCAAAACTGGTCACGTGGCGACTGTTCCGCTTGAGCAACGTAGGACGGTCAATTCTGAGTGGTACACCACCATTTGTTTGCCTAAAGTCTTCGGAGAAATTCGAAAAACGAACAAGAGAAGACGAATCATTGTGCACCATGACAATGCGAGCTCTCACACATCGGCTCAAACCAGCGCCTTTTTGATCGGCCAAAACGTCGAATTGATGGGTTATCCGCCGTACAGCCCTGACTTGGCACCCAATGACTTCTTTTTATTCCCACACATCAAGAAAATAATGCGTGGTCAACGATTTTCGTCACCAGAAGATGCTGTTGAAGCATTCAAAAACCATGTTTTGGAGGTGTCTCAATCGGAGTGGAAAAATTGCTTCGAAAATTGGTTTGAGCGCATGCAAAAGTGTATAAATTTTGATGGAGAATATTTTGAAAAACAATAAAACCATTTTCGTTAACAAATTTCCTATTTTCCTTTCTAGGCCAGAAATATATATAGCAGCCCTCGTATCTCTCCTGCTCTCTTACATAATGTAAGTAAAGAGATTTCATTAGATCTCTGTATGTTAACTGTGCCTCAGATTCTACATCTAACTTTTGTTCTGCCGAGTGGCTCAGGCTCAAGCTGGTATTACCAGATCGATAGCAAAGAACGATTGTTCTTATCATCCAAAACTAATTGATATACTTTGATGGGAAAATGTAATGTTTACTGACGAAACAAAAATTAACATTTGGGGATCTGATGGACGACAAAATGTGTGGCGTTGGTTCTGCTGAGGGGATCTATGGGAGCTAATGGAGTGGGCACCATTGAATTTATTGAATGCAACATGACCAAGGAGATTTATTTTAATATCCTGAAGTCAAATTTACGTGCAAGCATGGAGAAAATAAAGCTTCCGTCAGTGTTTTGGTTCCAACAAGACAACGATCCAAAACACACAGCGATGATAGTTAAAGAATGGTTGCTTTATAATGCTCCAAAACAGCTTAAAACTCTGCCACAATCACCTGATATAAACTCCACAGAGCACTTGTGGGGAGAACTGAAATCTGAGTTGAAAAAATCCAGTCCCCGTATCAAATAAGGCCTTAAAACGGAGATTATCAGGATATAGGACGAAATATCACCTAATTTTACCAAAAAACTGGTAGAATCGATGCTTAGGCGGTTGCAAGCTGTAATAGATACAGCAGGTGGACCCACAACCTATTGAGTTAAAGAAAAACAAAGTTAGGCGGATAAAATAGTTATTTTCCATGGAGAGTATACTCGATTTTATGACCTGAATTTGTCAATAATTATAGTTTTTTAGGAGGAGGTTGGTATTGCAAATGATTCAGGCTAATACGGCTGTGTAAGCTAACGTTAGCAATACCAAAAGCTCCGTCAGGATCGGGAAGGACCTCTCCGAGCCGTTCGATACCAAACGAGTTTTCATACAAGGAGACTTCCTATCGTACGACTTCTTCAATCTGCTGCTGGAGAAAATAATTCAAACTTAATCGAGCGGGTACAATCTTTTATAAGTGTGTACAGCTGTTGGCGTAAGCTGATGATATTGAAATCATTGGCCTCTACACCCGCGCCATTAGTTCTGCTTTCTCTAGACTGGATGAAGAAGCAAGGCAAAGGACGCTGCTCATCTTTTGGTGAAAGTCCATATCTCAGGACACATTCGACTGATTTCAACCAAATTCGATAAGTAATATTACCATGACATTTTTGTATTCTTATTCTTAATTGGTAAAGCTACCGCTTACGTGGTTATAGTCGAATTTACACTAGCGCGTCAGTTATTCTTCCTTTCATTGTTTGGCGCCACAGAGTAGCCAGATCCTTCTCCACCTGGCCCTGCTTCCCCCGGCGGCTGCTGCATCGAATGTTCTTAAAGCTGAAGAACTATTTCATTATCGTTATTTAACTCGTTCATCGTTCCATCGAATGCGATATTCGCCGTTGCCAATGCGCAAAGAACCATAAATTTTCTCTCGAAAAGTCGTATCGTCGATTCATCCGATGTTGTCATTGCCCATGCCTCTTGTACAATTTGGTCTTTGGCAAGAAAATATTTCGTCTTACCCTCGTTCATTACCAGACCCATTTGATTTGCTTTTATATCCAGTCTGGAGAAAGCAGGACTAACAGCGCGGGCTACTGATATCAATATCATCGGCATAAGCCAGCAGCTGTACGCTTTTATAGAAGATTGTACCTTTTTTATTCTAGTTCTGCTGTTCTTAATATTTTCTCCAGCAATAGATTAAAAAAGTCACACGTGGGAGTCTCCTTGTCTGAAATCTTGCTTGGTATCGAACGGCTCGAAGGGATTCTATCCGGTCCTGACAAAGCTCTTAATGTTGCTCAACGTCAGCTTGCACAGTCGTATTAACGTTAGGGAGAATACCAAGTTCCTTTCCTTGCTGTCGAAGACGGCTTTAAAACCGATGGTGAGGTGGTGTGTGTATCGACCTTCCTTTCGCGGGTCTTCTCCAAGATTTGGCGCTTATACTATGTTCGGACCGACATTGAAAACATTTTGAAAACACATTTGTATGTTGTGGAATGTAAGTCGGTCGGACCGAAAATGTGTTTTTTCGAGGAGTTTTCACTGACAACTATCAAGATGACACAAAATGCAAAAATCCTATACCGAACAAGGCCAAGAGAGCACCTATGGAACATGGGTTTTGGCCTGACATATTTTACAGCCATTGCAAATAGATTTTTGCGTGTGTTTGTTGTGCCGTTGCACCAAGAAGAAAATTCTGCAATTGGTGCACCGTGCAAGGGTTTTTCAAGAACAAGAGAATACCCTTAACAGTGAGCAGCTGTATTTGTATGAAAATGTAAACAAATATCAAGTGACAATTTAGGGCCGGTGTCTTCCAAAAAAATCGATTAAACTAGTGCAGGCATCGATTATTATGAGTGGAATGTAAGCTTTCAAGTAGTTTTCAGCGAAAACTGTGTTTTCGTTTGACAGATTTTACATGGACGAAAACACAAGTTTTCGTGCGAAAACCAGTTTTTCCCACGAAAACATGTTTAGGTTGTCAGTCCGAACATAGTATTAGTGAATATGTGTGTTGATTTTCCAGGTATAAAGCCACATTGGTAAGATCCAATCGGTTTGATGACGGGGGGCTTCCGCCACTAAACTCGATAAGACTTTATATGCGATATTAAGGAATCTTATCCGACGGTAATAGGTGCAGATTTTGGGGTTTCGCTTTTTGTGAATTGGCAGATGGGACACTCAAATTTCAATCGTCGGGTGTGCTTTCGTCCGATCATATTCAACAAAGAAGCTGATGCATGTACCTTGTCAGTCTTTCGGCGCTATATTTGAATAGCTCGGCTATTCCATCGGTATTGCCGCTTTGTTGTGCTTCAAGCGAGTAATGACAATGAAAAGTCTATTCCATCGACATCGACTTTCATTGCCCTTCAGCAGGCTGGCCCTCAATAACTTCAGAATGCTCTAACATTTTTGTAATATGGTGTGGAAATTGATGAAATAGAGCCACGGCCAGACCTACAACCTCATTTTATTTTAAGCCCACAAATCAAGCGCTAATGAATATTTTGGGATAAAATCTCGCACAAAAATTGCCTTTAAGGTGCTCACCTAATAAGTTTCCCAAAATCGGACCCTGACAGTCCCAGCCGCAGATACTGAGTATGTGGACCCTAGTTCCAATTCTGAACCCTTTATCGAAAATATCATTCAATCTGTGATATATGTTATTGAAATTCGCAGAGAAGTATGCCCTTATACATATGTATATACTTTCAGAGTTCCAAAGCACGTACATTTGCAAGTGTCTAGCTTCATCGTAATTTCTAAATATCTGAATTTATTGCTTGTAAGTCTGGGCATACAGACATTCAGAATCCAATTCATCTCATTGTTTTGAGGATTTTAATTTATTAACTCTATATCAACAACGATTAGTTTTAGATCTTTCAAATAACCGTTGAGTAAATGAAGCCATTATACTCTGTGGAACATTTCTCGAGTGAATAAAAACTAAAAATGTTCGTTTCCTGAAATATATCGAAATTAATGGACTATAACAAACGGACGGTTGTGTGCATTAACAAGAATTTATTTCGCAAATTATTGCCACATACCACATCAGTAGTGCAAACACGTACAAAAATTGCGAAAAGCATGGCAGAATATCCGAGTAGCTGGATATTTAATTAATTAATTTAACTGTTTCTGGTTATGTCATAAAATTTTTCATTTTCCATTCATTACATTTGCTCAACTCATTTATTTGCGTCGATTTCAGCTTTCACTTATCGGTGGCCGGCGATCGGTGGCTGCAACATTTCATTTTTCATTGAATCAGCGCATAAAGCAACAACATCGCGCTCAAAGAGAATTGAAATACACAGACACAGAACGCGATAAAAAGTGTGCGAACTCAGAAAAACAACGAGGCGACCTTAGAAGGTGAGGCGAACACTTTGCACCACCAAAACAGTGGGTGTCGAGTGCATGATTGTTGGCATTTTGCGGCGATGTGTGGGGAATTCGGTAAAGCAGCCGGCCACAGGAATGAACAATTCAATTATAATTGACTGCTTTTGTGCTCAAATGAGTATGTATGTATGTATGTACATATATGTATGTATGTACATATGTATATGTATGTAAGTATGCTGCAGCATCCGCCAGCTGCTGGCCGGCACATACCACGCGGTGTCCCTTGCTGCAGCTGGCGATAAGCGGTCTGCTTGCTCAATTGTCAGTTGCAGCGGCGTACGCTGTTTTAATGCCATGATTGTCGATAATTATTGGCAGAAATTAATGAAAAAATGTATAAGCGGCAAATTTGCTGACGCCGCAGAACGCGAAATCAAAGAGAGTACAAACTTAAAGGGAATTTCATATGCATGTCGGCACCAACATTAATATTTTTAATTTTTAATTTATTCATACTCGTTTGCATATGTTTACCAGCTATGCACCAGCGGCAAACGCTTTTCTTAAAACTTAATTCGCAATTAATTAATTTGATTGTGGTTAATCAGTGCGAAGATTAAATGCGCTCCACTGTTTCAACAGAAGCAAGCTCGGAGAATCAAAGGAAAAACATTTTGAAATTGTTATTCTTAAAGATATTTAACTTCAATATGAAGAAGTCAATAAAAGCAATACTAAATTTACGGAGAAAGAAAATCAGCGGTGAAACCGTCCTCCCAAAAGGGAACATGGCTTACTGACTCTAGGGGCGGTAAGTTGGTGAGAGTCGGTAAGAACTGACGGTGGAAACCGAAGGTAGAGCGTAAGAATAAAGCGGAGTCGCTAGCACTAGTAAAGGAATTTCTGCTAAATGCCTGAGGGATGTTAGGTACTCTGTCAAGTGGTAAAAGTCGCAACAGTGTAAATCCTCTGTCGTTAAGTAAAACCGCTAAACTAGCTAACTTAGTGTAGCTCGGCGTAACGGACCGTAATAGGGAAGAAAAAGTAATATTCTACGAGTTATGAAAGAAATCAGCGATTTTTATTTAGATTGTCAAGGGAATCCCCGAGTTACAACCTAGATGCTAGAATGCCGAATGAGTCCACGATTTGCACAAACTGATAAGGTAGATAAAGTAAAGGAGATTTGGCGCTATTTCAATCCTTCTTTACCCACAAGTGACTACACAATTATTACGCTGGAGAATACCAAGATACACGGCAGCCGCTAATACTCCTAAGCAAGGAGACTCTAGCTACTTTTAGCGATGCAAAGGGGGCCATAAACTATGACTTCGATAAGATGGTCCATAGGATACTCCCGTCGACAGCCAAGGTGGCTACTACCAGTGGTATCTGTTGAGCTCAAGCTCAAAGTTGTATGGAGGAAGGTGAGGTGAAGCTATCCTTTGCAAGATATGGGTGAAACATCTTATCAATCTTACCCTCAGCGAACCAGGAGATTTAATCGAAACTACCTTTAATAGTTTGATTTACGATAGGCTAAACGCTACAAACATTAGATAACGAAATCATGAAAACCGCATATTCGAGAATATTTGTCGAGATCTACCGATGATGTTAAAAAATTTTAAAAATTAGCGATTTATCAGTATTTATGTGATAAAAATTGCTAACGATGCACTAAATTACGTTTAAATTTGTACTTTAGGGACAAGAAAAAAACACCATCAAATATCAATTGGAAATATATATTTAAAAGGATTCTCATAAAGATAAAAAAGGAACGAAAAATTATCTCGCATAAAAATTATCGATAAATAATAGAAAAATTAAATTAAATTAATTTCTGGAAGAGGGTGGTTCCTTCAGTCCAGTAACTTTAAGAAAACTAAAAAAAGAGGTTATACCGCTAACTAGAATATTTTCAAAATAAAATTGGATGTTTTCCAGTGACTGCAACACATATTTCGTTAAAAGTGAATAGTTAGATCTATTATATTTCTACACTCGTTAAAAAAACGGGACAATCAAAAAGAAATTATTGAAATAATTCTACTTAAGAGTATAACTTTGAAACGCAATTTATGAGCTATCGTAAATACGATACTGTTATTAAAATTTCTTTGAAGGAAGGAATATCATCACTTCTCTTAAGGGGTTAGGGGTAGTTAGAATTTTCAAAAAATTAATTTTTTTTCTTTGCATTTTCGTTAAGTGTAATATCATAAAAATATTCCCAGAAAATTTCACTTTGATCCGATAATTAGTTTTTGAGTTATTCGAGAAATAAAAATGAGAGCTCGGGAACTTCAAAGCGCTAGTGGGAAACTTCAAACGCATTTTTCCCAAAACTATGTTTTTTGAATCGGTGACAACTGTAACTCGAAAACCGCTCAGTAGATTTTAATGAAATTTATACAGCTTTTAGAATACATAATAAACTGGGGCCTGATCAAAGGGATTTTAATTTTTTTGAAAATTTCGATTTTTCAAGACCAATTAACTGTTGATTTTTTTGCAAAAATTTAGAAAAAAAATTCCTGAGGCCGCAATTCTGTTGATTTTGAAAACAAAATAAAATCCTTCGATCAGGTCCGGGTTTATCTATTTATAAAACTAATTTTTTTTTTGTCCGATTGTTTTTAGATGAATCTCCAAGGACTTATGCTTGTCACCGTAAGTATCTTTTTTTGAACAGGGTCAACACAAGCAACTATAACTTTGGAAATTAATTTATTTTTTTTTTTGAAATTAACGGCAATTTAAGTCAACACATCCTTTAATAATGCCATACTACTACTTTTGTAAGATAATATAATTTAGTAGCAAAAAAAATACTGAAAACTCTCATTTTTTCGTGCTTCTGACTACCACTAACCCCTTAAACAAAATAGTTTTAGTTTAAGTTTTGCGGATCTTCGAATAAGATTAAATGTACTCATCCATAGCTAAAAGGAAGTTTCAGTAATACTATTAAAGGTCGACTGATGATCACGGTCAAACCGAAGATACAGCAGTACCGTATTCCCTCATAGTGTAAGGACTTAATCACAAATTAATTGAACTTTATCATACAAAACTCTTTGCAGGAATAATGTATAGTTTAAACGACCAAATAATCATTCAAAATGGTTTTCACTGATCTTTTCGATATTCGAACGATGCCACTATTAAACCTTGATGCTTAAGCCCCTATTCCTTTATTTTATTGGCGTGTTCATCATCATGATTAGTTTGATGTGAAATTTGGCACAGATGTCACTGATAGCCATACCAACCTAGATAAAACATATTTCGGCTAAAGGGCTTTTAAATTAAAAAATTTGCTCACAGTAGTACACGCTTTTTTATAACTTTGCATGAGAAAGCCACAAAAAATATCCAGTTATATTTAAACCAACAGAATAAGCACGGTATATCTTAACAAGGTCGCATAATCGCTTGTTTTTCAATCTCCTCCATAATTCCTTATTTATACCAATTGTTTATTCGATTCGGCTCTCTCGAAGTTGATCATTAATTTATGGCGTACATATTGAAAAGTTTGCAATGGAAACAATAAAATAATTTGTGCCAAACACAGGAGCACCCAAGTAAATATCGCGGATTGTATCATCATAAAGATGTAAAAAAAAATCACCTCGCTCATATTTGAAATTACCCATCAACACGAGTAATTTATAACACTCTTTTGTTTTCGCAAATGGTCGATAATGAACTGATTTTATTTCCAACTAGAATGTAATTACCAAGTAATCTAATCGCTGGGCCTCCTAAGATTTCATTCAAACACAGTTAAGAATGAAAAAATAAAATAATGAATGTGAAGCAGTTATTTATTAACCTAATCTTATCGCAAGTTCGGTAATGATTTTCAAAGCAACCGTTTGCTTCAATTCTGCACTTCATGCTGCTCAAAGTCCAATTCAAGGTAGTGACTATTGGTTTTATGGATACTTTTCACCAAATAATCTACTGCTAATTTAAGATCAATCGGAGACAAGATTGCGAACTGTCAAATGTCATAGCGTCTATTAATAGGGATGACCTGATTTTAGCAGCTCGTGGCGATTATGTTTACGTTTACGGAGTTGTGTTAAATTTTGTGAGTATGTTCTGTACGGTTTGCCATTTCGTCGTGTGGTTCAAGAAAGGCTATTGCAATGCTCTAACATGATGTTGACCAAATTTTTTCCCGGAGTTTGATGAAATCGACGCGGATGATCTCAATATTTAAGGAGACCGTGCGTCGCATGTTTCACGGCTAAACATGGGTACATATCGTGTTTCGACTCGTTAATTCCGTTAACCCAATTTGACCAGTCTTATTTCGTTTTAACATCAAGTCGCTCTTGTTGGTAGGTAGGTAGACCCTGTATTAATATATTACTTTCGTTGACCCCATCACGAGGTGATGTATTTTTGTTGGCATACGGGCACCAAAAAGGAATGGGACGATAGTATCGGAATCTCTATTTCAATATTTCTTGATTTAAAATTTTTTGTAATCTAGCTACTTTGTCTTCATTTTAAGTACTTAACCAGTCTGCTGATTTTCGACAAATAATTACTTCAAATTGCGCTGTGGAGGTTTGACAATTAAATAATGAGACTGATTTTATTGCCGCGCTTGTGGTAAACCTGTGACCTTGAAATTCGCTCTCTCGTTTTCCGGCATCCCTTCCATCCTCGTGCTGCGTCAAGTTGAGTAGACGTGTGTTTGTAGTGCTCGTCACGAAAATAGAAAAACGAAATCAAGAGCAACGCGTCGCGATAAAATTCTGCGCCAGATTGGGCGAAACAGCTTCGTAAACGTACGCTACAATTGTAAGAGTGTATGGTGATAGTGTTCTTAGTCGTACCCAGGCTCACAATGGTTGTCTCCGGGCGCCCACCGCCCGAGAAAAGTTCGCATGAGCAAGTCGAAGTTGAAACGATGATTATTGCCATTTTTGATAGCCGTGGTATCGTCCACAAAAAATTCGTTCCACCGGGGAAAACTGTGAATCAAGTCTACTATTGCCAAGTACTTGAAAGATTGCGAAAATGAGTCAACAGGGTGCGCCCAGGCATCGCTCGTAACCGGATCCTTCATCAGCGTGTACCAGTATTTGGCCTCTAAAGGGATCGCCGTGTTGCAACAGCCATCTTATTCCCTCGACATGTCATCCTGTGACTGTTTTTTGTTTCCTAAAACAAAATCGGTGGTCAAAGGAGCCCATTTTGAGTCGATTACGACATGTCATCCTGTGACTGTTTTTTGTTTCCTAAAACAAAATCGGTGGTCAAAGGAGCCCATTTTGAGTCGATTACGGACATCCAGGCGACCGTGACGAGGGTACTTGCGGACATCTCAGTCGAAGCGTTCCAGAAATGTTACGAAGCATGGAAAACGCGCTGGAATCGCTGTATAGCTGCCCAAGGGGACTACTTTGAAGGGGATGGCTGAGTTGTAGAATAATTTTCAAATATACTGTTTTTATGGAATCAGTCACATTACTTAATTGTCATACCTAGTAAATATAATAATTAAATTTATCAAATAACAGAAAAACTACACATGAGGATTATTTAAAGTTAAATGAAATTAGTTATGGAGTATACTCGTACTAAGAAAGTGAGACTAAAAATAAATGATATTTTTTAGACTTTTAGTTTTCAATGAGCAATACTTTTTTCAGAGTTGGTCCTTCCGATTGCGGTTACATGATTTGAATCGCGTTTGGTTTGCCATTTCATAATTAATGGACTTATTCAAGAACAGCGTTAGTAAATCGCACAAATTTACACCAAAACAATGGTTCGATTGATGCAACGCACACTGCGTCCAATATTCCCTCAACCATAGATCTTTTCACACCATCTTAACTCTAATGGATAATACACATCCTCAGAGACGGTGTACAGTGCGCACCTAAAACACTTTGTTGCTGTGGAGCAAAGTATCGACGAAAGTCCGAAGGAGTACATCCGCCATTTCTTCAGAATGACATAATGTTACAGTCAATGGGGATTGGGGCCATTAATAAACTTTTCGTGTCTGAAATTTAGCGCATGATTTTGAGGTCCAAATCCGAAACAGTAAATTTTTTTAAGGAAACTTTTGGTAAGCGCATAACTGGCCTCGTGGGCCTATGTCGTAGTCTTTAAGATCATGCGATTTAACACTGCTGGATTGTTTTTTGTGGGATTATGTGAAGTCGCTGGTCTACACAGACAAGCCCGAGACGTTTGACGCCTTGCGAAATAACCTACGGCACGTTGTTACTGACATGCTGAAAAAAATGGTCGAAGTTGAACCTCACTTGCCCGAAATCATTTGTACGGCATTAATGCCAAACTCTTATCTTTATAAAAAATCAAAAATCACCTTTTATTTTTTGCAACAGTATTATTCCACAAACTCGCAGATGTGTTTTAACCAGTTTAAGCGATAATGTCGAAGGAATTTATATTACATTTTTATACCCTCGCTACACGTTGCACAGAGAATAATATTGCTAATGGTTGCTTGTAACACGTAAACGTAATCGAGATATTTTAAGAGCTCTATGAAGCTAGCTCAACAGCTAGATGAGTTGTTTTCTGGACATCCGTCCGTTTTTCTGTCAGAACAAGTGATAATTTGAGTAAACATCAATATGTCTTTATGAAACTCTTAACGCAGTCATGTCGAGGAGTTGATTTTCTGAATGCTTATATTTACAAAACTACCAAAACTGAAACATACAAAATTGGTATTTTTCAAACACATCACATTTAAAATAATCAGCTCAAACCGGCCACTGGTAACTCTTAAGCTCCAAGAACAATCGATCATATATGACTTCAACTGCATTTAGCCTTTCCTTACTTAATTTATTAATTTATCTCTAAATCAAAAATACGTGACGACTATTAAAAAACAATCTTTTGTTTATCGAGCAATAAATGTGTTGATCGGTGAAGGTACTATATAACACGTGTTTATTCATACAGCGTCATCGACTGTTGTTCGCAACGATTTATCATTGGAAATTTTACGATTTTAAGTAGTTTGGGAAATTTGGAGATGTCTTCAAAAAATTAAATATAAATGCGACGTTAGAAATCACAGCTCGTTCGTAAACGAATTTGTGAATTGGTTATATGTAATCTTATTTATTGTTTACTGGCAGACAAGAGGAGACTAGTTCGATTTCAAACGGGCTTCTTATTGCTTGAGGGAATAAAAATTTACAAAATATGCTTTATATTTAAATGGAGTTCTTCAGCTTTGGGAACTTACTATTGAGCAGAGAAAAAAATCAAAAACAACAATGTACCAAATTTAATTATCTTGGAAAGCATGAAAATAGAAAAAATTTGAAATAGAGTCAGGGAGATCAGGGATCGATATAATCAAACGAATCTTAAATGAAACACTTAAAACCGTCAAAAACTAAATCAACTTAAAATATATGAGATATTTGGTAGATTTTCAGACATGTTTCTGCTTATTGTCATTCTCAACTGTATAAAATGTAAGGCATTTAAAAAGTTTTTCCGGTATTAAAATAATATACTGTGTACAAGTTAAATTATTCATCAATCAATGGCAACCATAAAATTTTTTTTAAAAACTTTTTAAGGTTTTTTTAATTGATTATATTTTGCTTTTTTTTCATTGTGTTATGTATGTTCAGGTTGAACAACGGTATAAATGGTTATAAATCGGTTATAAATCGCATTTTACCACTAGGTCTAGTTCAGATTTCCGCATACTGTGATGTAAGTATACCTCTTTTAAACTTTTTTTTCCAAAATTTGAGCTGCTTTAGTAATTGTTTATAGAGTTATGGCGCTTTTCAACGCTTCGTGGGCATAGAAATAATAAACAAGTCCAAATATCTCAGATGTTATCCGCTGCACGGACAAATATAGCGAAACCATTTCGTCACGTGATTCTAATCATATCTCGGTTATGTCAACGAAAACATTTGCGGGAGCGCCCATTCGCCTAGCGAGTGCAAGAGATTAGCTATCAAATATATCAAATAAAATAAAACGTATAATTTAAATTTAAGTCAAATTCAACTTTATTTTTATACTCTTGCAACATGTTGCTACAGAGTATAAAAGTTTTGTGCACCAAACGGTTGTACGTTTCACCTAAAACTAATCGAGATATTTATAGGGTTATTATATAAATATATAAATGATCAAGATGACAAGAAAAGTTGAAATCTGGATGACTGTCTGTCGATCCGTCCATCCGTGGAAGCTGTACCTTCAGTAAAAATTGAGATATCTTGATTAAACTTTGTTTGCGCGTTCCCAAAGTAAATGAACGTAATCGGACCATAGCCATGGCCACAAAATGCCATTAAAAGAAGTCCTATAAAGTACCAGTGTTCGGCCATTTTATTGGTTTAATGTACATACATATCTCCTAGACCAATAAATCTATAACAACCAAAATCGCTTAAGTCAATTCTTATAAGAACTATTAACAATAGTTGACTTTTTATCACAAATATTTGTAAGTGAAAAATGGGTTGAATCGTGTGAATACTTTTCTTAGCTCACATATAACGGGTTTTTCAATAGAGACGCTACAAAAGTAGACCGATAGTTTGCCATTTCATCATGGAAAGATATACGATCCAACAATGTGTCGAAATTATTAAAATCCTGATCCTGAATCGTCGTATGTTCATGAATTGGGCTGAGCAACAATGTGCCGGCGGCGTCATTGGGTTGTACTTGTTCGGCGCGTTACTGTGAATGAGAATCGCTACCGCTCAATGATAATGGACTATTTTTGGACCAAATTGGATGATATGGACTTGGACAATATGTGGTTCCAACAGGACGGTGTCATAAGCCACACAACGAATGTCACAATCAATTTATTGAAAACCAATTTTGGTGAACGTGTTATCTCACGAAATGACCCAGTCAATTGGCCGCCTCGGTCGTGCCATTTGACGCCGTTACACCATTTTTTGTGGTGCTACGTTAAGTCTATAGTCTATGCCGACAAGCCAGTGACGGCTGATGAACTTTGTACGATTTTCGAACGTTAATTAAAGAAACTTTTAAATTTTTATTGAAAACCCGTTAACTATCACAACAATTTTCGAACTTTTATACCATATATATCGGCCAACATGTGAGTTATCTGTATGAAAATGATAGTGTATGCTTTACTGATAATAATATGTCTTTGTGCGTAAAATTTATGACATTTGGCGAAAACTTGACCTACCTTAATGAACCTCATTGAATATTTTATTAGTATGAGACATATTAATATCATGTGTTAATGGCAAAAATAAAAAAAAATATTACTCCCAACTCCCATATACTACCTACGTATAACGATTTTCGATTTTCTAACCAACCTTAGGTCAGTCAATGTATGAGTTCTATATTCGGGCGGAACCGAACATTTTATACTCTTGCAACTTACAAAAATCAAGGGAAATATCTTAAAATGTAAAAAATCAACCAGAGGATGGGAACCTAAGCAATTATATATATTATTGCACTTCTCTAACTCGAATTATCATAACCCACAAAAACACTTCCAGTTAGAGAGTCCTTGAGTTATGGAAGGAAATTTGTATGAAATTTGACTTTTGGTTGTTCTTTGTTACTCTGCTAACAGCAGCAATAGGTGCACACTCTTCTTCATCTCTCAGGATGCACATTAACCATAAAAGTAAACGTGGTACGAAGCGGATCCATTGCGGTCTAATTACCGACTCTACTGGGCGATTATGTCGACCGAATATTGCAAACGCTGTTGCGGAGTGAGTCTGTTCATAATGAAATGGCAAACCAAACTGAAAATAGATAAGTAACAGTAACTTTTAAAGCAAGTAAGGAAGTGCTAAGTTCAGGTGCAACCGAATATTTCATACTCTTGCAACTAGCCAGGATCAAAAGCGAAGAAATACCTGCAAGTAAGGTTTGTTTGTTATAACGAGTTTAGGGCAAGTTTTCACCCGATCTTATCCATTTTAGGTACAAAAATACACTGTTATTAGAAAAATACACTCTCTCAATTTCATTAAAATAACTCCCACATTAATCACATTGAATTTAAAGTTGTGTTATACTTACTTACACCAATCTAAAAACTCTTCCCCACTTTTTTGTCAAAGAATATGTGTAGCAAGTTTCATTACGATAACTCAATTTTTACTTAAGTCATGGCTTGTACAGATGAACGGGTAGGCAGACAGTTCGAAATTAAAGGCGTCGTGTCATCCTGATCTATTATATATACTATATAATAATCTCGAATTGGTTTAGGTGATACAAACAACCGTTAGGCGAACAAAACTATTATACTCATGTTGCAAGAGTATAAAAATGTACTAGATTTTTATAGATTATGCACAACTTTATTTTACGAGTAGTGTATTAAATGGAAGTCTCTAAGCCCAATAGTTCTCACATTTTAGCCAAAAGTGGGTAACGGTATTGCTTTGGCTATGATGACAACATGCACCAGCAAGTGCAACCACTTGAAATTTCTTTCGAGTATCAATTTCCATAAATACAGTGCTACGAGCAACTGATCCATATTCATAAACCTACAAAAAGTGAAAACTTATCACAAGTAGACTCTTTTAGATACTTTCAGTCTATAAGTCTGTTGTTTAGGTAAAAAGAATATTAAGTCGTTAATACTATAAATTGTTCCTAATAAATAAAGGTTTTTAGATATTTACAACTTTTATTTCAAATAAATAGCGAAAATGTAATGAAATCGAAAATCGAAGAATCCTGTCAACATAATCTTGATTCCTGGGCTGCTTTGACGTGTTTTTTCGGCTTGGGCTCCGGCTCAACTTTAGCAAGATATTCGGCCGACCGATCGTAATGTTGATCCAAGACTTATGCCAGTTGTAATAAGTTTCATGTCATCCGGGTAATCGAAAAACCTAGCTTCAAAGACGTTAACGAGACGTTGTTGTTCGAAAAAATTTTGTGATTTCGGAACCAATCGTGCCATCACTTTTCATAGGCCCAAATGACCTTTGAAAATGGTTTTCACTGATCCTTCCAATATTCCAACGATGCCTGTAAGATCTCTGACTGCTGGAGGACCTGTATTGGCTCATTAAAATTGTTTTTCGACAAATGTCTTAAGATGGGGTTTGGCAAGTTCTGTAAATTTGGTTTCACTTTACAGTTGATTTGAGGTATAGTCTAAAGGAAAATATAACATTTAACTTTTCATAGAATCATTACATGTGACCTGGTCCACGAAAAGGAAGCTTAGGTGTCAAAAAATAAATTTTTTTATTTATGTTTTTTTTCAATTTTTTATTTTTGTTTTGTTTTTTTGTTTGGTCTACGAAAAGGGGGATTAGGCGTCAAAAAATCATTTTTTTTTATTTTGTTTTTTTTTTCAATTTTTTTGTTTTTTGTTTTTTTGACACCTAAGGCCCCTTTTCGTAGACCAGGTCACACATATTGGCAAATGTGTGTCATCCTAAACATCGCTTAATTACTTCGTCTTTAAAGTACTTTATGGTTTTTAGAATTTCAATTGCTTTCATTTGAAATAATTTACCTTTTAAAAAGGAAATTATCAAAAGCAAATAAGTTTCTCGAAAATTCGAATTGATCAATAATTTGGGTAACTATATGTCTGTGCGAAATCCCTTAAGTTGGAACATTTTAGGTGCATTTGAATTTGTCAACTCATGTTATGACTGGAAATTTTTAATTTTATTGCTTTGCATGTATGCGTTATGACATTTTCAAGTGTTTGCCGTTATCATGAGAAGTTTTCTGCCAAATGTGTGGTATTTAAGGGTTCGTGCATTTTTGGCAGCTTTTAAACCTCCAATTGTCTCCACAGCGTGCTAACGGAACAGTTAATTAGTAGCAAACCATTAGCAATTTGTCACAATGGATTTTCTAAAATGTTCCTACGATAAACATGAGCGTGTGTGGAGTGGCGACAAGCGTCCATTGGTTTACGATTTCGATTGTTCCTTGGGCAAAGTTATATACAGCACACTGAGGAACTATCCGAAAAAAGTTTGTCAGGTGGGAGCGACGAAAAATTGAAATAATTTTATAAATCGCAAATTCGTGTCAAGTGACTATAATTCGGTGTATAATAAAAGTGAAATTGGTGAATTGGTTGTGTGTACGAATAAATGGCCATCATTGATATGACCGCTTACAACTATTAATGGTGAAATAAGTATCTTAACAGTGATGACGCAAACATAATATATAAAAAAAAAAAAACGTCAACTTCGATTGCTCTCTCCACAAATAAAAAAAGTTTCCATGCATGCCAAATTTCGTTAAGATAATTTATGAAATTAAAAAGTTTTCCATTCAAGAACATTATTTTGATCGTTCAGTATGTATTGTTGTACTTCCAAGCGCTCTGGCGCGCCTTTTCAAATTTGCGTGAAACGTCGAAAATATTTACGGAAAGGATATTAAATTCTCTGAGTGTATTCTTAAATATATCTTCATTAAGAAAATAAAGTTCAAAAATTAATTTTTCAAAAATTTCTAACTGTATATAAACCCTTAATATACCCTATTCTGGGTACAATGAGGTATGCGGAATGAATAAATATAAAAAATAAACCCAAATAATCAACAACCACTTTTAATAAAATTTCATATACTAATATCTACTTGGACGATTTCCGCCAATTGTTCACCCCTCATGTATAGGCACTAATAAAGTAAGAAAGACCTTGCTTAACTAATGCTTCTAAACTGCCATATCCACACGGCATATATACGAGGTGTGTTCAAAAAGTATCGCGAATTTAGTGTTTTTTTCAAAAATTATTTATTTATTCATGAATATCTATTTTGTTCCCTTCAAAGTAATGCCCATGAGATATTATACACTTGTGCCAACGGTTTTTCCAACTTTCGAAGCACTTCAAAAAATCATTTTTTTTTTATCTTCCTCAGCTCCTCCTTCGATGCCGTCTTTATCTCGTCAAGAGAAGCGTAACGTCGTCCTTTCATGGGCCTCTTCAGTTTTGGGAACAAGAAAAAGTCACAGGGGGGCAGATCTGAGGAATACGGTAGCTGCGGCATCATTAGTGTGTTGTTTTTGGGCAAAAAGTCGCGCACAAGCAACGATGTGTGTGAGCAGGGGCGTTATCGTGGTGCAAAAGCCAATTTTTGTTCTTCCACAAATCCGATACTTTTTGAACACATCTCGTAGGTCAATAGATAATTTTGTGAAATTAAAAGAGTTTATCTTTAATGCTTTGATTTACTGCCAACAATGAATGATAACAACGCTCTACACACCTGCTATAATAACTTTCATAACTCTGGTTGCGGTGTGGTCTGGTTTGCATATACATATTTAGATTAAAATTAAGATTTCTGTTTGTTAGGTTAGCTTTACGTAAATATTTACCATAGATACTATTTTTGTTTAAATATTTCATTAAAATTTTAAACAACTTCACGAACCACACACATTTTCGATGCCAAATAGTTTTAGAGCTAACGCATGTTTCTCAAACTGTTAATAGGTATATCATTCGCAAGTTAGTTATATTTTTTGTAAATATTTCGAAACTTCAAATAGGTCCACAAATTTAACGAAATCCAAAGGATATTTTAATTTAAAGAATAAAAATTTATTTCAGACGATGTTGAGTACCTAACATGATAAAAGAGGTGTAATCAAGCTTTTTACCATTAGGGGTATTCAGATCAGCTTTGTTAATTCGTTAGGCGTTACTCGGTAGTTTTTACGTGGGTTTTGTTTTTGTAGAATTAACAGATTATCGTTTTACCGTGTAACGAAGTACCAGACTAGCAAGCATGATAGTTTTTTCGTTACTTGGTAACATTACTCAGCTCTTTTGTTTGCGTTGTTGCCTCAAAAATTAACTTAATTAATTGCAAAAAAATGCATTTACTACAAATTAGTTTCTGACAAATTTTTCAAAAGTGAGTATTTAATATAATTGAATCAACTGTTTTGAAACAAAATTTACACCCACTACTGATGTACAACAAAAATTATGTTCACAGTTAAGTGTTTTAACGATATAGTACCAACTAACGAACTACCCGATTAACAAGTTGCCTGAATACCCCTATTATCTTTAAACAAATTTACCCGATGATGTCAGATCAGAATCAAATCTGAATATTCTCTAAATTTGTTACATACTTTTAGGCTTACACCGAAACTAGATTTCTCAAAACAGGATGGGACAGAATATAAACAGAAAATAATCATGAACAGAATTTCAGGTCACAAGAGGTTCTCATCGCAAACTTTATTGGGTTTCAAGCAGGTTTCATCCATAAATAACGTCATAGTTTCATAACACAGTATTTTTTATAGGACGTCATTCAGGTGGAAAAGCCTGTATTTACTAAATTGAAGAAAACTTTATTCGAAGATTATATTTAAATCGTTTTAGTTGACAATTTTTACGGGCATAAGGACATCTTCTAATGAAAAAACACTCACCTTTGTATTCACTATTAAGGGGTTACATGGGTTTTCTCGGTTAGAAAACAGCTACATAGCCTTTTAGTTAAAACTTTAAGTTCTAAGTTAAAGACGATGGAAACAACTGAAAAATGGGTTTTAGGCAAACATTTTTACAAAGAAATTTAACTTTCAGTGAAGATTTCGTGACATTATTTTTTTGTTTTCAAAAATTATTTCTGTAAGAATTGCAGCTCAAATAGCTGCGTAAAATTTTATGAAGATCGGTTGAGTAGTTCTCGAGAAATCTTACCAACCGACTTCAAACGCGTTTATGTAAAGCGGACGCACTTAGCCTAACTAGCCGCGAACGTACAAGTTCTCAAAGCTGTATCTCCGAAACTATTACTCGGATCAACTTGAAAATTTAAGACAATATTCTAAAGGCGTTGTAGTTGTAAGAAGATAATAATAATCGATTTTTTTGAAACTCGTAGACCCATATAACCCCTTAAACAAACAACACTTAGTATGCTACTAAGTCGAGACTCCAATATTTATTTATTATTAATATTCCGATTTATACAATTTTCCAAAGGTTTCCGATAACAATGGACGTGAGGTAACCAACGGAGAGACGCTTACTTGGTCCGTACGTTTGGCACAGCATTTTAAAAAAATGCACCTAAGGCATGATGACGTCATCGGTATTGTGGCTAAAAACAGCACTTATTCGACTTCGGTGGTTGTCGGTTGTTTTATGAATTGTACGCCCTTCCATGCCGTTAATCCAATATTCGATACAAGTACGTATTTACAGATATCAAAGTAAATTTATATATTTTTAAGTCATAGCAGCAGTTTTGCTTTCATCTTCGATACGCAAAGAGCGGCGAAAGGACGAAAAACTAAAAGCAGTTTTTAATGAACTTCTCACGCAGAAATCATATCTGTAGTGTGTCTTGATAACATCAAAAGAACAATCCTGGAATATGGCGACGAGACACAGCACTATACGGACCAAACTGTATGGACCAAAGATGCAACTAACTTCAGACAAGTGCTGAAGGCCATAACTGTGGAGCTAAGAAGATCTTCATTGACTGCTCCCAGTGAAAGTGCGAATCCACATCTACCTAAATTTTGAATAGCCCTTTTCATTTTATAGAGCTGTTTTTTATTAAAGTATTGTGGTGCCTATATATTCCTAATAAATATTCTTTTGCTATTTCAGAGACCATCGAAAATGTCTTCGCTACCACAGCACCCAAAGTAATATTTTTAGATGGCGAGTATTATGAGAAAGTCTTGGAAGCTACTCGTGCTTTGAAGCCTCTATACTACACACTAACCAATCACATTGAGGGTGTAGCAAAAATTGAAGATCTCTTGCTGCCCACAAAAACTGAATTATTTTACCAGTGAGTATATACGAGACTATAGAGTATAACACACATCTAATACCTTGTATCCCTTTTAAAGGCCTGAACAACTGACGTTGGGCGGTGAACAGACTGTAGCGATACTCTGCTCATCCGGAACCACAGGTCTGCCCAAATGCGTTTGCATATCGAATTATGCGCTGCAATTAGAAAATTTGTAAGTGGAAGACGACTTAAATTTTGGACCTATTCTTTCTGATTTTGATTATCGTTTCATGATTCTTGTTTGTAGATTTATTACCAGTGAGGATGTGGTATTCACCAATAGCAGCATAGACTGGTTTACCGGTTTGTTATTCACCATTATCACATGCACTTCCAGCTGCAAGCGCGTCATCACGAACCGTCCCTACACCCCGGAATATCTGGTTGAGTTAGTGCAGAAATACAAAATTACTAGCGTCGGAGCTGCGCCACGACATGTCGCTGCGCTAGTGGCTTGCCCCACAGCTACCGCCGAGAATTTGAGCACAATTCGTTCATTTTCCATTGGCGGAGGCAGCGTCACTTTGCCAGTAATTCAACGTCTACAAAGCTTACTCAAGAACGGTTTGATAACCTTTGGCTATGGACTAACCGAAATTGGCGGTATTTCATTTAACATTGGCGCTCAGTTTCACACGTCGGTGGGTAAATTGTTGCCTGGCCTGCAAGCGCGCATTGTCGATGAGCAAGGCAAGAATTTGCCACCCAATCAAGTGGGTGAGATTTATGTAAAAACTGGTCGTAGATGGAACGGTTATTATAGTAAACCCATTGAAACGCAACGCTTCCAAGACTCACTTGGCTGGTTTCATACCGGTGATCTTGGCTATTTCGATGATAAAAACATGCTTTACATTGTCGATCGTAAGAAGGATATAATGAAATATCAGGGCATGCAATACTGGCCTGGTGAGATCGAGCAAGTGATCAGTGAGCTTCCTGAAGTGGCGGACGTTTGTGTGGTGGGCGTGTACGATGAGCGCAATGGCGATGCAGCCGGCGCCGTTGTAGTGAAACGTAAGGATGCCGTACTCACGGAGCAGCAAGTCAAGGATCATGTGGTTAAACAAATACCGGTGTCCTATAAGCACCTGCATGCGGGTGTAATTTTTGTGGATGAACTGCCACACAATACTAATGGCAAATTGCTAAGGAAGGAGGCGAAGGCATTATTTGAGTCATTATAAGTGTTTGTGTGGAGTTATGTTTTGAAATTATTGAGTGCAAGTAATTGTATGAATGTGCCACAATATTAATTAGGTAAAAGAAAATTGTTACATTTAGTTATCATATTTTACAACATTTCGACTTTTTATTTCTTACCGAAAGATAGGTCAGTGTCCTGTGAAGCTCAAGAGAAGTAGTCATCCTTCAGGGTGTCTGCACTTGGCGCGACTTTCAAAGGTTCTACGGCTTCACTAACCATACCCCTTCCAGTGTATCAGGTGTTGCTTTGCTATTGCCTAATTAGTGAGCAAGAGATGATTCATTTTTTCCTGGTTCTTTTCTCTTGACATCTCTTGCAGTCATCCCAGTCTGTCAGCTCCATTCTTCAGACGTATGCCGCGACCAGACTGTCACCAGTACAGATAGTCGTAAAACCAACAGCCGTACATCACTCTTGGCAATCTCATCCACTATCTCATAGAAGTGAAGTCGCTTGTTCCTGGCGACACTCCCTACTGCCATCTTGTTTTCCAAACACTGGAGTTGCCTGCTGATAAGACATGGAGACTAGTTCCGCTGCGAATCCAATAACAAAAAGCCTCTCTTTGAAATACACTGTTGTACTCCGACAGTATAAAAGGCTAGCTTTTGTTTATTTCGCGACAGTATATTTCCGCACCAACTGTGTCCTACATTTTCGAACCATCTGTATAAATGTTTGAGATGTTGCGCACAGGTGACATGCCTCTACACTAACCACCTCTTTTTAAGTTTACTTCGGATCTTCTTCCTTCTTTGAAAAGTGGAACTATTATATGTAGTATTTGCCTGCCAATACCGACTGAACTATGCCCGAAGTTTCTATATGTAAATTGTCCTACCGCCAGTCATCGTCCCGCCGATTTTGCCACGCAGTCTTCAGCGAAGAGGTCTATAGGTGGCAGGTTTAGTACTAATTGAAGAGTCGCCGTTGGAATGGTTCCTTAAGCTCTAATTATACACAGCGCAGCTGAACCTTTTTCACTGGCTTCCAGCAGGCATATTTCCGTATGCCTTTCCACCAGAAAAAAAATCTAAATAAATTAGCGCATCAAGCGTCAAAGAACCGCAAAAAAAATTAAAATGTAGCACATATAGCATTCACATTCGAGTTAGTTGAATGTATACATATATCGGGCTACTGTTATTCAAGAAACTCGAACCATTTGGAACGAAATAAATACGGCAACTTAATCTATATATGTATATACTATATATAATCCACATATATTATATCTGTTTTCGCAAAATGGGGAACTTTTAAAAAAATTTATTGCCTGCGCGAGAAACTCTCTTTTGAAAAAACCACCTTTTTTTTGACACGAACAGTTGGACAATACAGTATCTCTATTTAAAACCAAAAACATAGATTTTTTGAAAATCCTCTATTGTCCTAAAGTGAAAAACTTTAAAGTATTAATTTCACATCACATGCTATAAAATAGGTTCTAAACATATACGTATATACATAAGTATGTATGTAGGTACTTGGCCTCTGCGTGTCGAGGCGTTGTTTTTTTTAATGTTTATATTTGCAAAGCTATCAAAACTAAATCATTGAAAATTGCTAAGCACATTTAGACCACGTCACATTTAACTGGCTACTGCCTAAGAACAATCGGTAACAGTAAGTGTATGACTCCAATCGCATTTAGCCTTTCCTTACCTAACTTATCATATCTCTAAATCAAAGATACGTGAAGTCTTTTAAAAAATAGTTCAGTCTTATCGGTCAACAAATGTGTAAGTATAACACATGATTATTGATATCGCATCATCGACTGGTGTTCCCAACGATTTGCTATTTTTTTATGATTTTAAGAAGTTTGGGAAATTTTAAGATATCTTCAAAAAAGTAAAAATAAATGTGACGTTGGATATCAGAGCTCGTTCTTAGGCGAATTTATGAATTGATTGTACATATGTAATCTTATTTATTGTTTACTGGCAGACAAGAGGAAACTAGTTCGATTTCAAACGGGCTTCTTATTGCTTGAGGGAATAAAAATTTACAAAATATGCTTTATATTTAAGCGGAGTTCTTGAGCTTTGAAAACTCTTGGAGAACCTACTTTTGACCATAGAAAAACACAAAACAATAATACATATACCAAATTTAATTATCTTTGAAAGCATCAAAAAGGAAATAGTTTGGAAAAGAGTTCTCAGGGATTGATTTAAACAAACGGATCCTAAATTAAATACTTAGTCGCCAAAACCTAAATCAAATTCAAATTTATGAGATATTTGGTAGGTCTTAAGACATATTTCTGCTTAGAGGAATTCTCAACTGTATAAAATGTAAGGAATTTAAAAAATTTTCCAGTATTAAAATAATTTATTATGTACAAGTCAAATTATTCATGAATCAATGGCAACCATAAAATTTTTTTAAAAACTTTTTAAGGTTTTTTTTGCTTTTTTTTCATTGTGTGATGTATGTTCAGGTTGAACAACGGTATAAATGGTTATAAATTGGTTATAAAAAGCATTTTACCACTAGGTCTAGTTCAGATTTCCGCATACTGTGATGTAAGTATACCTCTGTTAAACTTTTTTTTTCCAAATTTGAACTACTTTAGTAACTGGTTATAGAGTTATAACGCTTTTGAACGCTTCGTGGGCATAGAAATAATAAACAAGTCTAAATATCTCAGGTGTTATCCGCTGCACGGACAAATATAACGAAATCGTTTCGTTACGTGATTCTAATCATATCTCGGTTATGTCAACGAACACGTTGGTGGGAGCGCTTTATTATGGCAAAGAATTGAGCCTTATTATAAAGATAAGGGTTCAATATAATTTTTATACTCTTGCAACATATTGCTAGAGAGTATAAAAGTTTTGTTCACCTAAAGGTTGTAAGAGATAAATATAGATATATGTAGATAAATATAGGGTTATGTACATATATAGCATATGATCAGGATTGTGCCAGAGACGTAAAATTTTACCCCTGAGTTGGTATGAGAGGACTTTATACGAGCCGGTATCAAAGTCGAACCATGGCGTGGCATCGCCTATACAACTCATGATTATGCCATCTTATGACCAAAAATTGTCTAAATCCAACAAAAACTGTTCACGCCCCTGGGTACCGAATATTTGGACCCCAACAGCTGTAATTGACTTTTTACGACAAATATCGGTCAATGTGTGAGATATACTATTTAAATTCAAGGCTAATCGTTTCCTGACAATGGTACGTCATTTTATTAGTTTGTGGCATATTCATGATATGTAGTATTGGCAAAAATGGATAAACTCGGGTCGATCGAATTAGGGAAGTATACATATATAATTGCTTGGATTCCTTTCCCCTGGTTGACGGTTTGGCTTTAATTCTTGCAAGTTGCAAGAGTATAAAATATTCGGTTACACCCGAACTTAGCTTTTCCTCACTTGTTCAAAAATGATTTCGGGCAAGTGACTAGCGCGACTGGCTCGAATAAATTCTAGCCAAAAGGGCTCAATTATTGACAATTTTTTAGACCAAGTGTCCTATGAGTAACCAAAGAACATCCGTTTGAAGGCGATCTAAAGTGAGAAGGCGAACCATCCCTTCATGGCAAATGCATTTAGGATAACGATTTAAAGGCATGCACCTGAAATGTCCGGTCCCTTAATTGGGAAGGTGCCGCTGTGCAGCTGGTTGATGCCTTCGTTAAAGTAAAGCCTGACATCACCGCCGTCCAAGAAATGTGATGGACGGGACAAGCATTCAACAGAACTAAATAGAGAAGGTACCATCTTCTATAAGAGTGTACAGTTGCTGGCGTACGCCGATGATATTGATATCATTGGCCTCAACAATCGCGCCGTTAGTTCTGCTTTCTCCAGACTGGATAAGGAAGTCGAAGCAAATGGTTCTGGTAGTGAACGATGGCAAGACGAAATATCTCCTCTCATCAAACAAAAACTTCGAAGTCGTAGATAATTTCGTCTTTCTTGGAACCAGCATTAAAAGCAACAACAATGTGAGCATCGAAATCCAACGCAAAATTTGGATTAAGTAGGCAATTAAGAAGTTAATTCCACTCTCGATGAATAAAAACCAAACTCTGTAAGTCACTCCTTATTTCCGCCCTGCTATATGGTGCAGAGGCATGAATCTGATGAGTTGACGTTACGAGTTTTCGAGAGAAAGATTGTGCGGAACATTTTTGGTCCTCTGCGCGTTGACCAAGGCGAATATCGCATTCGATTAAACGATGATCTAAATGAAATATATGGCGATATTGACAGAGCACAGAGTATTAAAAGAAAGCGGCTACGCTGGGTGGTTACGAAGCAGAGGAAGAGAAAGATCTTCATTCCATTGGAAAGACCAGATGGAGAAGTACCTGACTTCACTTGGAATCTCCAATTGGCACCACATTGCAAAAAAAAAAAAGAAATGAGAATAGAAAGAATGGCTGTTGTTAACTCGGCTATAACCAGTCAGTAAAGAAGAAGAGATATATAATTTACACACAGCACCAAACTCTCTTCAGTTTAAAAAATATGTAGACAAATAACGCCTTCGCACTATGGTTTCTAAGATCCAATTTTTTGAGCAAAATTCTTTTTTTTCACTTCGAAATAAAGCCCTTTTTATATAGGTCATACTCCAAAGTATGATATCCTTGATATGGATATGTGGGTTTGCGCGGCGTTTTGGTCTAGTACAGATAAAAAGAAGAGAAGCTTCGCAATTATCCCACGAAAAACAGCATGAATCGTCGTTAATGGTTCAAGCTTCCAGCATGGCTGCCCAGGAACAAGAAAAGTATGATTTGGCCGTCGTGTTGAAAGGAATAGGCAAGAGTCCAACTCAACCAGCTAAAGTAAGAAAGTTGCTGTTAGATCCGAAGGAATCCATTTTAAAGTATACACCTGACGAAGCCTTGGTGTTAATTTTAGATTCTAATTTTAATAAACAGCAGTATTTAAATATACGATGGGCTCTTTTAAAAAATTCTGATATGGATCCAAGCTATAACGAAGTGTGGAAATGTAAATATAAATTTAGACGACTTAGTGTAAAGATTACTGACATTGTAGCAAATCTTCTGGAACACACTACGAAAAGAATTGTGTTTTTACAAGACGAGGCAATAATGTCAAATATGAGACTAATTAAGGTGGATGAAATTAGTGCTACGATAAAATTTAGCTATGGTTTTGACGGAAGGTGTGGGCATCACATAAGCAGAAGTTCAGCAATCTGGATACTGACTCCGATGCGTTCGTATTTACAACGACGTGTATTCCTCTTCGTATGCGTACCTAAATAATGCCATTTTGTGGCATAAGAACTTAAAATATTACTGCCGAGAAACGAGTTAATAAATATTAAATACAATCTTTTCATGACCCTTATTGATGGAAAAGTACTTAATACATTAACTGGTACAAAGTCGAATCAAGCTTGTGCAATTTCTACTCCTCGATGTTTCTTAAAAGTTCAAGACTTCAAAACTACTAATATATTTATCCCAAAACCAAATACTCTTCAATATGAAATAAGTCTACTACATGCATTGATTGGTTTTTTGAATATGTCGAAAAAAAAAATAATTGAAGAACGATTTTTAAGACTTTTGCATGTAGACGTAGATAAACCAAAATCCAGCGGATTTGGAAGCACCAGCGATGGCAACACTGCACGTAGAGGTTTTAACAATACCGAACTTTTCTCCAAAATAACCAATCTAGATGAAAATCTTATTCAAAAATTAAAAACCTATCCAAATTTCCAGTATCAACTAGACGTAAAATAATTAAAAGAACCATACTTCTGCCTGGCTTTATGTATGTCAAAATATTACTCGTTTCCAATGCCTGCCACTATTCACAAAGTTCTAGTAGATTACAATCAAATAATAGAAAATATCATATTGATCGTGATATTTTTCGGGGAAGAAGTATCTGAAGCGAGAAACAAACTATACTAAAATGATCAATCAAAAAAAATCAAAACAATCTAATGCTAGGAAAAGCAGCCGAAAAAATAATCTGGAAGACGTTTTTGAAAAACCATATAGCTATGGACACCTCAAAACCCGTAATTTCCAATATCAGTTTAAAATAAGAGTCTACCGGCCTTATAGATAACATCTTCCACCTCAAGTTACAAAAATGATCTTAGAACCACAAGCAGATACTTTAGAATATAAAGAAGATACACATGACGATAACGACGAAGAGACTGTTTTAAAAGAAATGGTGACTGAATATTTCGACACGATTGAATTAGATACAGACACATAATTTTTCTAAATAATAAATATATTTTTTGATAAAACGCGTTTCTTATTTAACATATCATTTTAAATGACTCTAGGCTGTATTATAATGTAAATATACTTAAAAGAAAACAATTGTCCATAAGCCATAGTTAAAAAAAGTTTTAATGACTTTTGGTCAAAAAACTGAGTCCTGGAAACTATAGTGCATTGGTAAGTTCTGTAAGTTTAGTTTAATTTGCCAGTTGTGTACCATTAACCCGCCCGTAGAAACATTATTGACAAATGGGTCTAATAATAAACATCGCTTAATTACTTCGTTTATGGTTTTTAGAATTTCAATTGCTTTCATTTGAAATAATTTATCTTCGAAAGAGGAAAAGAAAAAAAGAGGTAAGAGGGTTTATCGAAAATCGAATTGATCAGTAATTTGAGTAACTATATGACTGTATAGTAAAAGTTGTAATACTTATGCTGTATTTGAATTTGTCAACTCATGTTATGACTGAAAATTTGAAATTTTATTGCTTTGTATGTATGTATGTGTTATGACATTTTCAGGTGTTTGCCGCTTATCAAGAGAAGCGAATGCTGCCAAATGTGTGGTATATAAGGGCTCGCGCGATTTTGGCAGCTCTTAAACCTGTAATTATTTCCACAGCGCGCTAACGTAACGGTTAATTAGTAGCCAACTATTAAGAAGTTACACAATGGATTTTCTGAAATGTTCCTACGATGAACACGAGCGTGTGTGGAGTGGCGACAAGCGTCCATTGATTTACGATTTCGATTGTTCCTTGGGCAAAGTTATTTACAGCACACTGAGGAACTATCCGAAAAAAGTTTGTCAGGTGGGAGCGATAAAAACATAGCAAGTAATTTTATAAATCGCAAATTCGTGTCAATCGATAATAATTCGGTGTTGAATAAGTGAATATTTATTTGATTCGAATAAAAGTGAAATTGGTGAATTGATTGTGTGTATGAATAAATTCATCATGAATATGACCGCTTACAGCTATTAAAGGTGAAATAACTATCTGAACAGTGATGACGGAAACATAAAATATAACATAAAAAAACGTTAACTTCCAGTGCTCTTTCCACAAATAAAAAAGTTTCCAGGCATGCCAAATTTCGTTAAGATAATTTATAAAATAAAAAAGTTTTGCATTTAAGAACATTATTTTGAAGCTTCAGTTTGTATGGCAGCAATATAATGTAGTAGTCCGATATCGATGCTGCTAGCAAAAAAGAGCAGCTTCTTTTAGGACCTGTGCAAAATTTCAGATAGTTATTTCAAAAGCTAGTTCGCGGACATTAGATCGACTCAGCTTGACACGCTTATCATTCAAATATGTATATAAGTATTTTAACAGGTCGTCAAAGTTTCCTTCCACGTACTTCAAACTTCATGGCAAACCTAAAGGGAACACTAAGAAGGACGAAAAAACGATTTTTCCAGATTTTTTTCTGAGAAAACTGTTGAATTTATTGACCCAAAAACTTGTACACGTCTCATGGTATCTTTGAACTATATTTTAAGTATTAGTAAAAGTATTTATTTAGAAGGAACTACAGCTGATCTCCGGGAGCGTCTCTCAAAACAGATGTTTTAAGGTGACCACTATGTCTATACTCTAACAGATTTTGTTAGAGTAATGTTAAATCAAGTAAACCAAATCGAAGGAATAAGCAAATAAAATTTTTTGACAAAATGGCAATTCTAGAAAAACAAAAGATTTTTGATCAAAAGTTTCATCTTAAATTGATTACAAAAAAAAAAAATATTTATCAGTGAAAAAAAAACTTCATTTAATTACTAAAAAATATATTTAAGGAGCTCGTGCCAAAAGTTGTAGTCCAGTCATTATAGTAAGTTCACCTCGGAATTCGAATTGATCAACAATTTGAGTAACTACGAGGGCTGCTATATATATTTCTGGCCTAATAATGAAAATAGGCATATTTATCAACGAAAACAGTTTTTTTTTCGTTGGATTTGGCTCGTCTTGGAAGACCCACACGGTCGATTGCTCTTTTGTTTCGTGCTCATACGCATAGATCCATGATTCGTCACCTGTGACGATCTTATAAACGTCTTTTGAAGCACCGCGATCATATTTTTTCAGCATTTCTTTACACCAATCCACGCGAGCCTTTTTTTGAGCGATTGTCAAATTGTGCGGGATCCAACGAGAACAAACCTTTTTTACGGCCAGGTGTTCATGCAATATCGAATGTATGCTGGTGGGAGAAATGCATAGGCATGCCTCTATCTAAAGGTATGTTACATGACGGTTTTGCATTATCAGTTCACGTACGGCATCGATATTTTCTGGCACAACGGCTGTTTTTGGACGACCTTCACGGAATTTGTCTTTGAGCGAGCGAGCCAGTTTTTCATAGTGCTATAGGATAGTGCTTCATAGCCATACAAAGATTTTAGTTCATCGATGCACTCTTGTCGTGATAATCCACGTCGAAAGTTGTGAAAAATGATCGCACGAAAATGTTCATGAGTTAATTCCATTTTTTGGCCGAGATGAATTTTTTAATTCCCTGTAAATAAAACAATTCACGATTAAATGACAAAACGTTCTGAGTGATGTTATGCTAAAAAATGTCAAACTTTCCAATGGAAATGTCAGATTGCACCTGGCAACACTTAGTGTTGCCTAGTCCAGAAATATATATAGCAACCTACGTATATGACTGTTTAGTAAAAGTTGTAATACTTGTGCTGTATTTGAATTTGTCAACTCATGTTATGACTGAAAATTTGAAATTTTATAGCTTTGTATGTATGTATGTGTTATGTTAGGTATACCCTACGATATGTAAGTTTTGAGACAACTTTAGGGTGTCAAAATAATTTAAGCTTAAATGACTGTACTATTGAGACTAATATTCACCAGAACAATTTGAAATTCTGTGTGGATTCTTAAATATATTATTCTTCTTCTTTACTGGCGTAGGCACCGCTTACGCGATTATAGCCGAGTCAATAACAGCGCGCCACTCGTTTCTTCTCTTCGCTACGTGGCGCCAATTGGATATTCCAAGCGAAGCCAGGTCCTTCTCCACTTGGTCCTTCCAACGGAGTGGAGGTCTTCCTCTTCCTCTGCTTCCTGCGGCGGGTACTGCGTCGAATACTTTCAGAGCTGGAGTGTTTTCATCCATCCGGACAACATGACCTAGCCAGCGTAGCCGCTGTCTTTTAATTCGCTGAACTATGTCAATGTCGTCGTATATCTCGTACAGCTCATCGTTCCATCGAATGCGATATTCGCTGTGGCCAACGCGCAAAGGACCATAAATCTTTCGCAGAACCTTTCTCTCGAAAACTCTTAAGTTCGACTCATCGGTTGTTGTCATCGTCCAGGCCTCTGCACCGTATAGCAGGACGGGAATTATGAGCGACTTATAGAGTTTGGTTTTTGTTCGTCGAGAGAGGACTTTACTTTTCAATTGCCTACTCAGTCCGAAGTAGCACGTGTTGGCAAGAGTAATCCTGCGTTGGATTTCCAGGCTGACATTGTTGGTGGTGTTTAAGCTGGTTCCAAGATAGACGAAATTATCTACAACTTCAAAGTTATGACTGTCAACAGTGACGTGGGAGCCAAGTCGCGAGTGTGACGACTGTTTGTTTGATGACAGGAGATATTTCGTCTTGCCCTCGTTCACTGCCAGACCCACTTGTGTTGCTTCCTTGTTAAGTCTGGAGAAAGCAGAACTAACGGCGCGGGTGTTGAGGCCGATTATATCAATATCATCGGCATACGCTAGTAGCTGTACACTCTTATAAAAGATTGTACCTGCTCGATTCAGTTCTGCAGCTCGAATAATTTTCTCCAGAAGAAGATTGAAAAAGTCGCACGATAGGGAGTCGCCTTGTCTGAAACCTCGTTTGGTATCGAACGGCTCGGAGAGGTCCTTCCCGATCCTGACGGAGCTTTGAGTGTTGCTCAGCGTCAGTTTACACAGCCGTATTAGTTTTGCGGGTATACCAAATTCAGACATCGCGGCATAGAGGCAGCTCCTTTTCGTGCTGTCGAAAGCAGCTTTGAAATCGACGAAGAGGTGGTGTGTGTCGATTCTCCTTTCACGGGTCTTTTCCAAGATTTGGCGCATCGTGAATATCTGGTCGGTTGTTGATTTGCCAGGTCTAAAGCCACACTGATAAGGTCCAATCAGTTTGTTGACGGTGGGCTTTAACCTTTCACACAATACGCTCGACAGAACCTTATATGCGATGTTGAGGAGGCTAATCCCACGGTAGTTGGCGCAGATTGTGGGGTCTCCTTTTTTATGTATTGGGCATAGCACACTTAAATTCCAATCGTTGGGCATGCTTTCGTCCGACCATATTTTACAAAGAAGCTGATGCTCCTTAGCAGTTCTTCGCCGCCGTGTTTGAATAGCTCGGCCGGCAATCCGTCGGCCCCTGCCGCTTTGTTGTTCTTCAGGCGAGCAATTGCTATTCGAACCTCTTCATGGTCGGGCAATGGAACGTCTGCTCCATCGTCATCGATTGGGGAATCGGGTTCGCCTTCTCCTGGCGTTGTACGTTCACTGCCATTCAGCAGGCTGGAGAAGTGTTCCCTCCATAATTTAAGTATGCTTTGGGCATCGGTGACTAGATCACCTTTGGGGGTTCTACAAGAGTATGCTCCGGTCTTGAAACCTTCTGTAAGTCGCCGCATCTTTTCGTAGAATTTTCGAGCATTACCCCTGTCGGCCAGCTTATCAAGCTCTTCGTACTCACGCATTTCGGCCTCTTTCTTTTTTTGTCTACAAATGCGTCTTGCTTCCCTCTTCAACTCTCGGTATCTATCCCATCCCGCACGTGATCGTAACGTTGCGAGGTAGGCAGCCTGTTTTCTCTCCGCTGCGACACGGCACTCCTCGTCGTACCAGCTGTTCTTTTGCACTTTCCGAAAACCAATGGTTTCGGTTGCAGCTGTACGTAAGGAGTTTGAGATGCCATCCCACAGTTCCCTTATACCGAGTTGTTGACGAGTGCTCTCAGAGAGCAGGAGTGCAAGCCGAGTAGAAAATCGTTCGGCTGTCTGTTGTGATTGCAGCTTCTCGACGTCGAACCTTCCTTGTGTTTGTTGGTGTGCGTTTTTTGCTGCACAGAGGCGGGTGCGAATTTTGGCTGCAACAATATAGTGGTCCGAGTCGATGTTAGGACCTCGGAGCGCACGCACATCTAAAACACTGGAGACGTGTCTTCCGTCTATCACAACATGATCGATCTGGTTGGTGGTTTTTCGATCCGGAGACTGCCAGGTAGCTTGATGAATCTTCTTATGCTGGAATCTAGTACTACAGATAACCATATTTCGGGCCCCGGCGAAGTCGATCAGCCTCAACCCATTTGAGGATGTTTCCTCGTGGAGGCTGAATTTACCGACCGTAGTGCCAAAGATACCTTCTTTGCCCACCATGGCGATAAAGTCGCCAAGCACGATTTTGACATCGTGGCGGGGGCATCTCTCATAAGTGCGCTCCAAGCACTCATAAAAGGCATCTTTGGTCACATCGTCCTTCTCTTCCGTCGGGGCGTGGGCGCAAATCAGCGATATGTTGAAGACCCTCGCTTTGATGCGAATTGTGGCTAGACGTTCATTCATAGGAGTGAATGATAGTACTCGGCGACGGAGTCTCTCTCCCACCACGAATGCAACACCAAACTTGCGCTCCTTTATATGGCCACTGTAGTAAATGCCACAAGGACCTACTTGTCTCTGTCCTTGTCCCGTCCATCGCATTTCTTGGACGGCGGTGATGTCAGCCTTTATCTTTACGAGGACATCTACCAGCTGGGCAGCGGCACCTTCCCAATTAAGGGACCGGACATTCCAGGTGCATGCCCTCAAATCATAGTCCTTATTTCGTTTGCCATGGTCGTCATCAAAAGGGGGGGCTCTCATCCGAGGCTGTTTTTTCCTTTCATTGGGGGTGTTTTTTTTACGTGGCGGGTCCCAAACCCAGCGCACAACCCTATGCAGGGGTGTATCGCCTTCTCACTTTAGCTCGCCTTCAAACGGATGTTCTTAGGCTACCCAGAGGATACTTGGTCAAAGACCGGAAGTCGTGAGCTGCTTGAGTGTTATGTAAAAGAATCGTTTCTGGCCACTCCCAAGTGAATGGCGATCAGAGAACTTTCCTCACTTGCGTGAACTTCTACACATGACTCCATCCTCCATATATATATATATATTTACATTAAGAAAATAAAATAAAAAAATCGATTTTTTGAAAATTCTAACTATATATAACCCCTTAATATACCCTGCTCAGGGTAAAAATAGGTATGCGGATATATTCGCCCTTCACCTGATTAATTACCAACCATTTTTAGGCGAAATTTCATATGTTACGATCTACTGGGAGGATTTCCGCCAATTGTTCACCCCTTATGTATAGGCACTAATAAATATAAAGAGTTTGTTATCTTTAGATATTTTAACAACTACACGAACCAAAAACATGTTAATAGGTACTTTCAGTGCAAGAGTGTCAGAGTTTGTGTTTTAGTTACAATTTTGTTGTTGTTTATTTTAGGCAATGTTCATTACGTGATAATAGAGATGCAATCAAGTTTTTTATGTTCAAGGTATGTTTTTGATTTTACATCATTAGCTCTAAATTAATTTACCCGATGGTGTCAGAGCAGAATCAAATTTGAATATTCTCTAAATTTGTTACATACTTTTAGGCTTGCACCGAAACTAGATTTCTCAAAACAGAACAGTATGACAGAATATTATCAGAAAATAATCATGAACAGAATTTCAGGTCACTAAAGGCTATATATAGTTCCATCAAACTGTATTGTTATAGGATATCATTCAATTGAAAAAGCCTGTGCTTACTAAATTGAGAAATAATTGATTCGAAGATTATTTTTAAGTTTCTCTTTTTGACGATTTTTACGGACATAAGGCCATTTTCTAATGCAAAAAGCATTCATCTTTGTATTCGCATCATCTTCGTATTCGGGGTTACATGGGTTTCCTTGGGTAAAAATAATAACAAAATAGCGTTTTTTTTCAATCATCAGGATCATCTGAATGTGTTTTAGTTAAAACTTTAACTTAGAACTTGGACAAAGCAGCTAGCCTCAAGCGCACAGTTTTCAAAGCAGCGAAACTATTACACGGATAAACTTGAAAATTTAGGACAACATTGTAAAAAACTCGATTTTTTGAAAGTCGTAACCCCTTAAAAATATACTTAGTATGGTACTAGTCGAGAACCCATTATTTATTTATTATTAATATTCTGATTTATACCATTTTCAATAGGTTTCCGATAACAATGGACGTGAGGTTACCAATGGAGAGACGCTTACTTGGTCCGTACGTTTGGCACAGCATTTTAAAAAAATGCACCTGAGGCATGATGACGTCATCGGTATTGTGGCTAAAAACAGCACTTATTCGACTTCGGTGGCTGTCGGTTGTTTTATGAATTGTACGCCCTTCCATGCCGTTAATCCAATATTCGATACAAGTACGTATTTACAGATATCAAAGTAAATTTATATATTTCTAAGTCATAGTAGCAGTTTTGCTTTCGTCTTCGATAAAGAACGAAAGACTAGAACCTTTCTCGCTCCTCCACTGCAAAGAGTCCACATACAATCTTCTCAAATCCAGAGCTACCCTATTTAAAAACTGGACACTAGTCGGTACATTTTTAATTTTACATTAACGATAATCACGAAATATTGGGTATTAATCGATATTGCCCTTTTCTTCTCTCGCAACAATATTCTCAAGTTGCTTGTCGGCAGCACCAAAGGTAGGATCCAAGAGACATTGTTGGCAACTTACAAACCAATATACCGGTCATAACCTACGACTTTGGCATATGGATAAACCAAGAAGCAATGCCGGAACATCGAACTCGAGATAATTACTGGTTGTCTCCTTATCTCACCTAGCGAACATTTACAAAGGTCTGTATGCTTCCGATTAAGGAGCACAACGTATTTCAAGGTGATTTTAATGAAATGCTTTTACAGAAATCTTCTCTGTAGTCACCTGCGTCGACTAGATATAGCACTATATGGACCAAGCTTCAGACGCGACTAATTTAAGACCTAAATTTTTGAATAGCCATTTTCATTTTATGGAGCTTTTTTATTAAAGTATTGTGGTGCCTATATATTCCTAATAAATATTATTTTACTATTTCAGAGACCATCGAAAATGTCTTCGCTACCACAGCACCCAAAGTAATATTTTTAGATGGCGAGTATTATGAGAAAGTCTTGGAAGCTACTCGTGCTTTGAAGCCTTTATACTACACACTAACCAATCATATTGAGGGTGTAGCAAAAATTGAAGATCTCTTGCTGCCCACAAAAACTGAATTATTTTACCAGTGAGTATATACGAGACTATAGAGTATAACACACATCTAATACCTTGTATCCCTTTTAAAGGCCTGAACAACTGACGTTGGGCGGTGAACAGACTGTAGCGATACTCTGCTCATCCGGAACCACAGGTCTGCCCAAATGCGTATGCATATCAAATTATGCGCTGCAATTAGAAAATTTGTAAGTGGAAGACGACTTAAAGTCTGGAGCTATTGAATTTTCTATGTTTAATCATCACTTCATAACTCTTGTTTGTAGATTTGTTACCAGTGAGGATGTGGTATTCACCAATAGCAGCATAGACTGGTTTACCGGTTTGTTATTCACCATTATTACATGCACTTCCAGCTGCAAGCGCGTCATCACGAACCGTCCCTACACCCCGGAATATCTGGTTGAGTTAGTGCAGAAATACCAAATTAGTATCGTCGGAGCTGCGCCATTTCATGTCGCCGCGCTAGTGGCTTGCCCCACAGCTACCGCCGAGAGTTTGAGCACAATTCGTTCATTTTCCATTGGCGGAGGCAGCGTCACTTTGCCAGTGATTCAACGTCTACAAAGCTTACTCAAGAACGGTTTGATAACCTTTGGCTATGGACTAACCGAAGTTGGCGGTATTTCATTTAACATGGGCGCTAAGTTTCACACGTCGGTGGGTAAGTTGTTGCCTGGCCTGCAAGCGCGCATTGTTGATGAGCAAGGCAAGAATTTGCCACCCAATGAAGTGGGTGAGATTTATGTAAAAACTGGTCGTAGATGGAACGGTTATTATAGTAAACCCATTGAAACGCAATGCTTCCAAGACTCGCTTGGCTGGTTTCATACCGGTGATCTTGGCTATTTCGATGATAAAAATATGCTTTACATTGTCGATCGTAAGAAGGATATAATGAAATATCAGGGCATACAATACTGCCCTAGTGAGATTGAGCAAGTGATCAGTGAGCTTCCTGAAGTGGCTAACGTTTGTGTGGTGGGCGTGTACGATGAGCGCAATGGCGATGCAGCCGGCGCCGTTGTAGTGAAACGTAAGGATGCCGTACTCACGGAGCAGCAAGTCAAGGATCATGTGGTTAAACAAATACCGGTGTCCTACAAGCACCTGCATGCGGGTGTAATTTTTGTGGATGAACTGCCACACAATACTAACGGCAAATTGTTAAAGAAGGAGGCGAAGGCATTATTTGAGTCATTATAAGTGTTTGGGTGGACTTATGTCTTATGAATGTGCCAAAATATTAATTAGGTAAAAGAAAATTTTTGCACTTAGTAATCCTAGTTTTACAACTTTTTTTAGCAAATGTTATTCTGTAATATTTAAGAAATAAAAGAAACTGGAAATATCATACAATTTTTTCGTTGTATCTACTTCATTTGTGTGAAGTGTCGTAATTTGATGGCTTTCTGAAAGGTAAGTCAGTGTCCTGTGAAGTTCACTTTATACTTCGACTTCAATATAGGTCCTAACCAAAAGCCGTTTGAAGAGCATTGCACCGAAAAGATTTCAGGAGACACTTTCCAACATTAATCGGTTGACAAAAAAAAGTTCAAAGGCTGCAGAATTCAATATCTGTCTGCACTTCCGGTATTCATTTCTTTAACGTAAAAGGGTCGGTTTCGAAGATTGGCCAAGTTTAATAATGATCTTTGATGATCTTTCGTCTTCAATTCTTGCACGAATTGAATTTTGCAAGCGTGCAAAACAAAACCCTTCCGAAAGATTTTCCATAAAGTGCTTCGCGCGTTGGCGGAAGAACACTTACAGGTCTTCTTCGATACTCTGTTCCACAGCAGAAATAACGTATTCGGTGTCCACTGTACGACAATTTGAGGATGCGTATTAATCTACCTTATCCACGGAATATTGGAACCGACGCGCAATGCTTTACTCGAACCGAACCATTTGGGTAATAAATTTGCACGAATTGCAAACGATGTTCTGAAGTAGATCTGTAGGTTAGCCATCTTTCCTACGTATTTTCACATTCCTCACGTTATTCAATTGGAGTTGTTGTACGTTTATTCGTTTGAACATTGCCTTTAAATGAGAGGTTATAATTCAAATGTAATGAGGACATGTTTGATCATAATAGCTGTGTTCGCGAATGGAATATAGGACTTAAAGGGTTAAATGGATTTCCTTAAGCAAAGCACAGATCTTCAAGACCTTCAAATTATATCTCAAAGACCTGTGTAAAATTTCATTAAAAATAGTCGACTATTTCTCGAAAAATCATGACCAATGACTTCGAAAACACAGTTTTGAGAGAAAAGCGATTACAGTTTTCAGTGCTTATATTGCTGACCTCAAGCGTGCAACTTTTCAAGGCAACCAAAGCTATTACTCGGATCAACTTGAACATTTAGAACAACATTCTATATTATAGAGTGGATGTGGTAATGATGTTTTGCTAAATTGAAAATTAACCAATTTTGATATATATTTCAACTAGATTTCTAAAATTTTGTCAAAAAATTTCACATAACCGGTGATCCAAGAAAGGTTTTTCAAAAACCTCTTTTTGACAGATTACCCGTGAGACAAGCTGTCATGTTTTTATCGCTGAGTATTGTTTGGTATTTTATCATGGAAAGACTCTTAGCAACGTTTACAAATCGTTCTATTTTACTATGAAAATTCACGTTCTGTAAAGAATGTATTTCGCGCACTTCCTTCAATTTCGAGTCAACATAACCGGCATTCCGAGCGTACTATTCGCACCACCATTACCCATCTTGAGACCCAGCATTCATTATTGGATAATATTCGACCGAATAAACTACGTCCAGCACACAGAAAATACAGCAGCCGTAGCTGAGAGTGTACGAGAAGACCATGGAGAGCCGATTCGGCGCCGTTCGCAGCAATTTGGACTGACATATGGCACGACTTGGCGCGTTTTACGTCGACATCTTTAATTGAAAACGTGTAAAATACAGCTTTCCCAAGAACTGACGCCTCTCGACCTTCCTCAGGTTTGTTCAGCGACGAGGCCATTTCTCGCTCAATGAGTATGTAAACAACGGAATTGTCACATTTGGGACGAAGACCAAGCAGAAGAGATTCAAGAGATACTACTTCATCTGGAAAAAAAAAACAACGGTTTGGTGTGGCTTTTGGGTCGGTGGAATCATCTAACCACATTTCTTCAATAATGATGCCGGTGACAATGTAACCGACTATTTGATGCCTGGAATTGAAGCTCGTGATGTCAGCGGCATTTGGTTTCAAGAGTACGGTGCCACATCCCACACATCGTATCAATGAATGGATTTATTGAAAGAACACCTTGGTGAGCGGATAATTTCATGTTTTGGGCCGTTCGTTTAGCTACCAAGATCATGTGATATCACACCGTTAGACTTTTTGCTGTGAGGGTAAGTAAAGTCTAAAGTCTATGCAGACAATACCGTTTCGATACAGGCCTTGGAGCAAAACATTACCCGTGTCATTCGCCAATTAGCAGTCGAAAAGCCCAAACAAGTCATCGAAAATTGGAATCAACGGATGAAACATCACCAACATTTCAAAGAGAAAATATTCAAAAAATAAATACCTCGAAATGGATCACCCTTTATTTCTTTCTCGGCCCTCAAGCAATGTCCGCATTCTTTCATTACGCAACAATAAATAAATTTTAAATGCAATGGATGTATGTAGATGCGTGCGTGTCCAAGTGCGTTTAAAGATTATCATTTATATGTACAAAGTGAAAATTTAATTAATTCCTTACTGCCAAGCGCGAGAGAATAAAAAAGCAATGCATTTATATTTGCGCACACTTTCACACACACACACACACACACACGCACACACAGCAAATATCCACTTATAAAATCATATTTTAATCATTTAGTTTGACTGATTTTCAGCTTTTTTAATGCTATTGGCTTAAGAGATGCCAGCGAGTGCCAGCGTCAGCAGCTGCATCAGCTATTTTCTGAGTGGCGACCGCGCTTCACATTCGCAACAACTACAGACGTGCCTCCATATGCCCGCGTAAGTCTTATATACGTGGCAGGACATAACGAATGTGCTTGAGCGATAGCCATTTGCAGCGGACAGGACATGAAAGAATGCTGTCAGGCGAGTGGTGCAGTCGCTACACATTTTCAAAATGCAGTACTTCCAAAGTAGCTATGGACTAGTTGCACTTCCATAGCACTGAAGCCTCCTTGCAGCTCTTAGGTACGAGGTGTATTTAAGCGCGACACAGGTCTCAACATGGTCGCCGCTTTTGAAAGATGAATTTACTATTTTTAAGTATATTTTTCTAAACGAATACTATCAAAGCTTCAGTCGAAACGGTCCGTAATCTTCTTTTTCAAAGGCGACTGTCAAAAGTTTGTTTAACGAGTTTTAACTTGGTCTGCCATCGGTATTTAATGAGCTCGAGTGCCCCGAAACCGGTTACTACAGTGTATAACATAACAAAAGTTCACGACCTTGTATTGACATTGAGGCATTTGGCATCTCAAAAGATCAAGTAATTCATATCTATCCACTGGTAAACAACAGAGACCAAAGAACAGTATAAACAGTGGTCTTCACCCGTCAAACCTACTCCGATGAAAGGCGAAGACTTGTTTGTGGGAAAAATGATAGCCACTGCTTTCTAGGAGTCTACACTGATTGCCTGCAGAAGTCGGCTCTATCGAATTATATTGATTAAAACTGAAAATCATGTCCTTTCCCTCCATGACAACACACCTAATTACACCAACACCACGGTCAAATTGGTTGAATTAAGCTACGCTAGTAATGTCCAGCCTTCATCCGCCACGACACGATTTAGCGCGGAGCTTCATAAAGACTCATTACCTCAATATACTTAAAGTCCACATAACTTCCATTGAGGCAGTGTCAATGAAAATGCGGAACCTTAGTTCCATATCCTCATATTATCTAAAATATTAAAATGCTAAATCTGTTTTCTTTAGACTTGATTCCAATTATGCAAAATCTTCCAGAGAAATAAATGCTCACAGATCTCATTAACGCCAAGAATTAGAATGTTTTAAGTCAAACGATTATGTGGAACTCATCCTAAAGGAACTACTCGGTTGTAAATGACTTCTTACTATTACATGAGTTCCGCTAAGGACGACGTAAATACAACGACAGACACTTAATTTAGGAGCAACATAATTCTGCTGCCGGAGATTTAATCGCGAGTAGCCAGCGTGACATACACTTTTCGTCTGCGTTTGCGCTTTGTTGAGGATATGCACATCTGCTCATCTGTTCATCATGTTAATCTGCAGATGAAATTTGTAATTCCACGCGTTTTACATAACCGAGAAAAGTCAGTTAACGGTATGCACAACGCCTGCAACGGGGTGAACAAACAGACAGACAGGCGGATAGACAGATGAAATGAGTTTCAAGAGTTAAAGCATCGCGTGTGTGAACGCAGACATAAATAGGTACTCATACTAAAGTATTTATACTCAAACGTACGAGGCTTGTTTGAAGATGATAATTTTTTATTTTACCACAACTTTTCATCCAAAAACACTTCGAACTAGGGAAGACCTCAGCTGCTTCTAGTACAGAAATGTACCAACTTTTCGAAGCAATCGTACTCCGATTCATACTTTGAGATAGGCCTCAGTCTCTTTGCAATGGCTCTGAGATTTTTTCAGTGAACATTCTTTTGAGATCTAAATACAGGAAAAAGGACCCTGCGAAGACAAGTTTTGAGTTTTTTCTTCTTCAGATGGAGACGTTCCGTTTATCCTGTTTGATACTCATACGGCTTCTAAAGAATTTAGCAAAACGCTTAGGTGTGTTTCGACTTGGCCAGAGCCTGGATATGAAATATTAAGTCATTATCAGATCAGCAGCATTTTTATTTTTCATCATAAATAGTGTTGCATTAACAACCGAAACTCCTTTTACTAATTTCTTCAAATACCAAAACTTACGTCACCCAAAATACTCTATCTCTCGAGCCAAATGTCCAAATTTTCTTAAGAGAAGAAAATTGTCTTTAGGCTTCTTAAAATACAGTCGTCATTATAGAACAAACCTCGTAAGTATACTAGTAAATATTCCTTTTCCATATGGTATATAAGTCTATAATTCCACAATTTTAGTCAGCTAGTGAGATTTTAACGGCAAATTATGTTGAAGTCAATGTCTCAACAAGTGTTTACGTAAAGGGTTAGCGTGCCATTTGTCGAAAGTGTTTTTATTCTTGACATCACCGTTTAATTCAGTGTGATGCTAAGCAATGTGTCAGATTCGGTTCACCATAAGGGGTCGTTATTAACGGTTTTGTGGCCAAGTCTATGCATTTACGCTGTATAAATTATCTACTAAGAAGTTTTTTATAACACGAACAAATGTAGGCGCTATATTTCCCTATGATTAATGTTCTCTTAGAAACAAAAGATTAAAACTAATTATAAAAGTGGGAAACTTGTGAAGACAGTCAGATTTTTGACGACTTTGTCGAAGCCCGTGACATATTTTAAAAAAATATATTAAATCACACTTGTATATTGACTATACGACAACATCAAATCTCGGGGTTAAGTTCAAAGTATGGCATTGTCGAAAAACCTAAAATCAATTTGATTCAGTACATTGTGACAGATAATATTTGCCGTAAACTCAATGCTCAAAAATTTTTCAGTACTTCCATAATTTTAGTCACTTCCTACACAAGTCTTTAACAACTCGACATTCCAACGATTTCGGATACTTTGCGTTCCTATTTAGAAGACCAAGTCAGAATAGATATAACACTAACCTTGAAGGATGGTATTGAGAGCATCTAAGTGAAAGTATTAAATCTCTACAAGCAATAGCAACAAAAACTCGGACCGCATAAAAAAATGTTTTTTTAGGGGTATTCAACCAATGAAAAGAAGAAATGTCTCCGTTTTTCGAAGTTAGCTTCCAAATTTGAAAAATTATCTTTCGCAACTTCAAATAGCTTATTGGAAGCATCATTATTAATTTTAAAATGTGACATTAAAGGTGTATTACATTTGTGTAAACCTTAGTGATAAAATGTGTAAGAAGGAATAGGATTGAGTCGATTTAAAAAAATTTATTGAGCCAATCGTTACAATTCTTTAAAAACTTTCCAAATAGGCTCCTTCTGCGTCGATGCAGCGCTGCTAGCGCTATTTCCAAGCATTGAAGACGTCACGGAAGGCATTCTCCGGAATAGCCTTGAGAGCAGGAGCGTGCTGCTTGGATGGAAAAAAAAACATACTAAACGAACCATGACTCGTCACCTGTGATTACGTTATTCAAAACTTGGGGGTCGCTTTCACACATGTTCAAATTTTCTTGAAACACTTCCACTCGCCGCAATTTCTGGTCATCAGAAAGCACTTTTGGGACCATCTTCGCGCACACCATGCGCATGTTCAAGTGCTCCGTCACAATGTCATGAATAATAGATTTTGAAAAATTTAACATCTGGGCAATTAAACGAATGTTTAGTCGACGGTCTGAGTTCATAACTTTGCATACACGAATCACATTGTCGCTGTTTGTCGAAGTCGCAGTATGAACTCTTCCCGGCCCTCCAAAAAAGCCTGGCGCCAACGAAACACAACACTTCTTGCTAAAGCAATATCTGGATAAGCCTGCCTGATCATATTAAACGTCTTTGTCGTAGATTTACCGAGTTTCACACAGAATTTAATCGCGTACCTCTCTATGTCTCTAACGAATGCTGCACTTTAAGCTTGCCCGTTGCTCGAAAATGTTTTTCCTGACTCTCCAGTTGCTCGGAGACAACTGACCAGCCGCTCATTCGTTAGCTAGGAACGCCCTCTACCGAATCCAGTCGGTGCGAGCACGCTCCGAAGTACAATCGCGGCGGAAGAAAATCAGTCCTATAACTTTTCGAACAAACCCTGTACAGTTAGATTTAACAAAAAACATGTTTCAAAAATGCGGCCCTTTCTCATATAAAATTTGTTTGTTCAATACCCAACCGAGAGTAGTAAGAGAGTATAATATGTAATAGGACTAGAGAACTCAGAATAATCAAAAAAATAAGTGCAATTATTATATCCTTCGTGTATATATATTACAAGTATAATTCGTTCTGAGTCAATTACCCAATATGAAAAAAGGGCAACTTCCAGAGGGATCACTTCAATATTCGATATGAATAGGCAAAATAATTGTTGGGCCAAGGGCTCATACTATCCACGCTTTAGTACTAAACTACTGTGGATAAAAAATATTAAGACTTTTTAATTTAAATTTCGCACGAAAACATTTTTGTCGAAATATTTTTTTTCTGGGATGCTAATACTCTCAGGGACATCTGTACTAAATGTTACATATCAACTGTTGTAAAATTTTCAAAAGTTTTATTATATGCTGACGATGTAAAACTTTTTTAAACGTATACTTCAAACAGCGAAAGACGTCAGTTGCAAGAAGGCTTAAACAACCTAGTTTCTTGGTGTGATAGAAATGACATGCCACTGAACCTTAAAAAATGTAAAACGATGTGCTTTTCACGTAGAACTGTAGACCCTACTTCATATGCAATACAAAACTTTAGGTTGGAGCAAGTATACAGTTTTGTTGATCTGGGAGTAGCTATGGACCCCAAAATCAATTTTAATCTTCACGTATCTTCCACAGTTTTAAAGCTAAAGGCGCTCTTAGTTTTGTTAAACGCGGGTCTAAAGAATTTAGAGATCCGCTTACCACAAAAATTCTTTTGACATATCTGGTGAGGCCTATATTAGTGTATGCTTCTGTGGTTTGGAACCCTAGTTACCAAGTCCATTCGGATAAGTTAGAGTCCGTTCAAAAACAATTTTTACTTTTTGCCTTAAATTATTTGCATTGGGATTCCAGTTTAAATCTTCCCCCTTACACTAACCGTTTAAAACTTATAAATCTCCCGACACTCGCTAGTCGTAGGGAGATGCTTGGTATAATGGGCCTAATCATTGAATCCGCAACGAATTCGATTTCGATACGATACAGATTTTCGATCGAAAATTTTCATTCAATCATTCATTCCGTCGATAAACTGCTTTATCAAAAAACACAAATGTCAAACTACATTATCGATTCAATTCGCCTGGCGCTCTTTGCGAAAATCCTTTCGCTATGTCGGGGTGCAGCTTCATTTCACTTACTAACACTTCAAATTGTTTTTTGTTGGTGTGTTTTTGTCTCTTATCTCTAAAATATCAATTTAAAATATAAATGATTGCGTCATTAGCAATTGTTTTTAAAAATACTTACAAATTATCCATTTTTGTAAGAATTCCGCAACGCACTCACCAACGGATTGATTTCGACACAAATTTTCGATATTGCGGTATCAATGATTTCGAAATTAGCGACATCTATGTGCCGCGGAAAGCATTTTATCAAGTCGGTAAGTGAGTTCACTTCGATCGAAAATTTTATTTTCGATACGGTTTCAATGATTTCAACGCAAATTTTTTCGATCATATCGAACCATATTTCGATCGAAACGGATTCAATGATTAGGCCCAATATTTCTTGAAAAACTCATAAATGGGTCAGTCTGTAGCCCATCTCTCTTATCTGATATTAATTTTAACGTTCTCGCTCACTCTACAAGGCAGTTTAGACCCTTACTTTTAAAATTTTCTAGAACAAATGATTTCAATTCTCAATCCAGCACATTTGATCTAACAGACTCACTCTCTACCATTAAAAAAATTATTCTATCTATCTTAACAATTAACATTTAAAAATTATAAACTTTTATTTAATTCTTAATTTTGGCTGTTGAAATTTTTGTTTCTTTAGCTGAGCAGCTTAAGGGGTTAGGGGTAGTCAGAGGCATGAAAAAATGAGAGTTTTCAGTATTTTTATTTTTTGCTACTAAATCATGTTATTTTACAAAAGTAGTAATAATAATAGTTTATTAGTTTATTTTGCTTTCAAAATTAACAAAATTTTTTTCTAAATTTTTGCGAAAAAATCAACACTTAATTGGTTTTGAAAAATCGAAATTTTCGAAAAAATAAAAATCCTTCGATCAGGACCGAGTTTAATATGTATTCTAAAAGCTGTATAAATTTGATTAAAATCTACTGAACGCTTTTTGAGTTACAGTTGTCACCGATTCAAAAAACATAGTTTTGAGAAAAATGCGTTTGAAGTTTGACAGCGCAAGTTTAGCGCTTTGAAGTGCCCGAGCTCTTTTTCTTATTTCTCCAATAACTCAAAAACTAATTATCGGATCAACGTGAAATTTTCAAGGAATATTTTAAAAATATTACACTTAACGTAAATGCAAAAAAAATAATAATTTTTGAAAATTCTAACTACCTCTAACTCCTTAAGATCGCAACGCCTAAAACTCTCTTGCCTTTTATGACTCGGCTAATTCCGCTCGTTCGCGGATTGCGTCCTGCGTCGATTGGGCAGGAGGAGGGTAATCGTTGGGTATTACATAAAATATTCATTAGTGTTTAGTATGAACTTATATTTCTGAAGTACACAACTTCAATTCGGGGATTTTTACGATGATTGAAATTATTCAACAAAGAAGTTCCATTAAATTTTGTGTGTGGAATCAAATTTCTCGTACCGAAACGTTAATGAAAAGGTCTTCGGTGATAATAGTTAATCGCGAGCAAGTGTTTTTGATTGGTAAAAATTATTCAAAGGTCGAGAACGGGTGACGACGAACCACGTCTAACACGGCCATCAACAACAAATGATGATCAACACATCAATAAAATAAAAGGGAATTGATGCTTGAGAATCGACGATTAACAGTCAGAGATCTTAGTAGCATCGTTGGAATATTGGAAGGATCAGTGAAAAGCATTTAGAAAGATCAGTTGGCCCAAAAAAAAATGAAAGAACGATTGCTTCCCCAAATCACTCAATTTTTTTTGAAAAACAGCGTCGCACAATTGTATGTGAAACAATGCTTTCCGACTACCAGGACATCATGAAACGTATTATTACTGGCGATGAGTCTTGGATCTATGCTTACGACCCGGAAACAGAAGATCAACCGACCGAATATCATGGCATATGAGAGCCGATGTCGAAGATTATGTTGACAGTTTTCTTCGATTTTTTTCTTCGGTGTGCTTGCTTTCGATCGACCAAGCTGTCAACACAGTTTGGGTGTCGTGCTTCGTTTGCGCCAAGCTATTCGTAAAAAGAGGACGGTATCATGGGCGGAGAAATCTTGGATTTTGCACCACGATAAAGCTCCTTCGCTACTGCATTGATTCTTCGTGAGTTTTTCGCCAAATTTTCTAATTTTCAACCAATATCGTGCCACAACCACCATATTCGCCCGATTTAGCTCCGTGTGACTTCATTTCTTTCTTCAGCAAACTTAAAAAACTGCTACAGGGAAACCGTTTTGAGTCAATTAAATATATCATTCTGAACGCTACGCGCATTGAAGGTTTTTCCGGAAATTGGCTTTAACAACTGTTTCGAGAACTGGAAAAACGTCGACTTAAGTGGGATTACTTTGCTTGGAACGAAACAGATTTTGTAGAATAAATCAAGAATTTTAAAATTATGAACCACATCTTACTATTTTTTACTCATAGTACTAAAATACCATAAAGAAAAACATTACCAAACATTTATTTTGATATTTATTTTATTTTGAACATTTTTTAAATAACATAAATTCTACAAACATTTAATATTACAAAACTATACATACATTAGCATACACATAAATTAAGTTAAATCTTATTTAATGATATTTTCATAAAAATTGCAAATATTTGCTGTACTTGTACCGTAAAACCGTTGGGAGTTTATTTAAAAACTGAACATTTGGACTCACTTTGTTGATATTTGTTTTCAAAGAAGTTGTTAGATCACGCGTATATATAAATGTTAAGGAAAACTAGTGGTAGTAGTTTGTAGGTGAAACCGTTATATTTATTTTAGAGACCAAAAACTTAACGCTAGATTAAATACTAAAAAACAAACAAACATTTATGAGAGCTGTTAATATCTAGTATAAAAATACGAAATTACCTATTTTGTGTTGGATCTGCATATAAACTGTAAAGTTCGCAGTTAGTTTGTTGTAGTAACTCCCGTTCAATTCAAAACGTGATTTTAGTGTTAATTGGATTTGGGACGCAATTTGTGTGACAACACTTATCATTAAGCAATGGCTTTAGTCAGACGCTCAGCTGGCATAAACTAATGAATATCTACTTAGCTAACTCATAAGTGTCATGTAAATTGTAAGCGCGTTACAATATGCCCGCTCAAAGAGAGCTCATAAAAAATAACGTTCAACTAATTAGCACATACATAAGTACTAATTGTAATTTAAGTAAAGTATAAACAATAATCATTGGCAAGCATTTGTTAATTAAAGTAGTTAACGCAAGATTATTTATTACACTTCGATGTGTTAGTTTGGCTTTGAGACTGTGTGTACTTCGTAAGACTAACTTAGCTTAAACTAAAGCTCTTCAAATAAATAAATAAATACATACACATAATATAACTTAACTAAACTTAGAGCTAGCACTAGTATGTTGTTACTATATATAAAGTTGTGTAAATTAAAACTAAATTAAAGTTAAGAAAAATTTTAAAATTAAACTGTAAGCATAGCTTAACCTAATTTGCCTCTTATGTGTATTTGTGAAAGCACTTCAAGTTAGAAAGTAACATAGGAAACCATTTCACTTATGCTTATGAACTATTACATATTACATACTAACATACATATATGATATTTATGCACGCTTAGCCCTTCCCTCCCTACTTCTTTAAATATATGTATATATGTATGTATGTATATTCTTCACTGTGGCAGCATTTATTAGTTCTTATGTATTTACAAAAATGTGTGTTCATTTCTAAGTAATGTATTTGACTGTTAGTAACATTAGGTTTAGGTTAGTCGGTTTTTGAGGTTATCTAAGGCCCGCAATTCCAAACTGTGCAACTGTGTGCTCTCAATAGTGTTTTTGCTCGCTTTCTTTACTGTTTTGAATTCTTTAAGGCACAAAGTTTACATTCATTAGTTTGCAATTGTAAGTACCGCTATTCTAGATTAACATTCTAATTTAAAAAATTAAACTTTTTACAATAAACTATATTAATAAATAAGTATATAACTATAAACTAAAGACTTTGTCTTATTCTATGGCCTTCGATTTACGCTGCTGGCGGTTTACCGTGCACGCGGAAGCGGTATAGACACGTGTACTGCGCATGGCCGTGATTCGATTCGATGCGCAGCTCTACAATCTCATATGGCCGCTTGATGTCCTTGTTCTTTATGGGGAAGTATTGCAAGGAGGCATTGTTATCTACAAACTCATACTCACCGAAAAGCACCGGCTCGAAGTCTTTCTCGTGTTCGAGACCCTTGGGAAATGAGACAAAAATTTAATTTAGATCTTAATACGCATTTTCGCTTTTATAAATATTTGTTTCGGTTTATATTAATTTTTTGGAAATATTTTTTGGGTTGTACTTAAGATAAGATAAATAATTGAGGAATGCACTGAGACCTTAGGTCTATTGTGCCCTCTCCTAACTCACAGGGTCTCGCTTAGCCCCAGCATATTGATGAAGTCCAATAACCCGCTGGGTGCTAGCGAGGCCATGTGATCCCTATCCGGAAACATGGGTTGTACATATATACAATTTGGTTAGATTTATTATCCAACCAACAAGGTATTAAGCTAATATTTGAAATAGCAGCAAACCAAAGGCATCATTCAGCCTAAAGGGACATATAAACAAGGTTAGCATCTAACCGACTTTTCTCACTTCTTCTCTGTTTGCCACTAAATATTGAGTTTTAGACGTGACACTCTGAAAAAAAATCCACAAGTCGCTGTACTTCAGTTCTTAGGGAAAATACAAAAAAATTTTAGTGGCTAAATATTAGGTTATCGGTCGGCCGGTCTGTTGTTGTTGTTGTTGTAGCGGTAAAAAACATTCCAACATTCCTGTAGTAATTTCGAAGGATGACAGTCTTTGACCGCACAAAAATCCGGGTCCGTTTCAGTTACTTACATCCAACTGTCGTTGGAACGGGCCGACCGGTATCGAACTACGCTGCTCTGTTGTTGTTATTGTAGCGGCAGAATTTCGCCGAGTTGACAGTCCTTGGCCGGATAAAAATCCGGGTCCGTTCCGGTTACGTAGACCCGACTGTCGTGGGAACGGAACTACGCTGCTCTAATTTGGCCCTCTGGATCTTGCGATATGTTGACAACGTCAATATACCAATTGTCCAGATCTGACTTTTCACAAGATGTTAAGTGTGATGTTGATATTTACGCTTGAAATGGCATTTTAATATAGAGAATTTTTCATAATAGACAAATAACTCCAAGTTTAACACAACCTGCTCAAGGGCGACTAAGCTACACATCCTCAATTTGGCCATAACTCTTGACGTATTATTCTAAAAAAACCAAATCAAACTGTATACCGTTAACTTACCCAAACTGTGAAATTTCTTGGCGCTGAATCAATGCGTCCGTTTGGTGAAAGGGAACGCGGTATGTGCTCCAACGTGAAGCCCGTTACATATACCATTGAATTTAGTTTTAAAACTGCAGAAATGAGAAATAATGATGAAGAAAAATAAAATGAACACTTGAAAGACTTCCGACTTACCCAAAAAGCCCGGAAATCCTTGGAATGCCCAGCATTCACCGGGTTGTACCTGCGGAGATATAGCTATGCGTGGCGTATTGGTGGGATACCACAAAGGTATGCCAAATATGGATATCTGTGCCGATTTGGTCTGATAGTTCTCAGTACAGCGCGTAGAGAGTATCTGTCCGCCAGCAGACTCCAGCGCAAAGTCCACCAAACCTGTTTTGTCGGCATCATATACGTTCAACACCGATTTGACTATCTTATGCACCTCCTCCTCAGACAACGCCGTATTGATTTGTTCCTTTAACGCTGACACGCTCTTCAGACGCTCGTTTATATCACGCATCAACAACATGCCGGACCGATCGATCTCCTCACGTATCTTATTGTCGGTGCCTTTGTTGAGTGCCAACAAACGCTCCTCGAGGTAGTCCTTCGCCACAAACATACTGCGCACCCAGTTCTGCAAATCGATATCCTCCAAAGGCGCGCCGCCAGGTGTGGTTGCCTTGAAACCTAGTATTTCTACTAGCGACAACTTGATTTGTTGGTTGAGCAACTTGAATGGCTCATCTTTGAGTGTGGCCAGCTTGCTTTCTATCTCCAACAACAATCCACTGAAGCGTTTATCTGTGGCCAACTCATGCTCCTGCATGCGCTTGAGTAAATCATCTTGCGTCACCTTCAACTTGGATATGGATTGATGAAGTCCTTCATTTTCGGTTAACTTGTCGGAGAGTGCAAGCTTGATAAAGGCTATCTCGTTGTTCAGCTCATTGATAAGTCGTTGTTGCTCGCTGTAGGCAGCGCTGTGACCGGAGCCCTCATGCAACTTTTCTGTATGCAAATGTTTGCTCTCTAGCGCCACAGCGATGCGCGCATCGACAAACTTGGCCAACTGTGGTGCACTTAAAATACGCAGCAACAAAGCGTCCAAGTCAATGCGCTCCAATAACAGCGTATAATGTTTGTGTTCATGCAGTTCCATGTGTTCGGTTATCAGGCGTTTTATTTCTAACAGATTTTCACCAGACAGCGGCACCGGTCGGTCCGCCCAATCACTGGCTTCTAACTGTACTCGAACCAACTCGGCCAGTCGAAGTACCTCGGCCTCACTCAGCTCAGCCAACTTTGCTTCGGCATTTCCCCACTTTAGTTTTTCTTGCGCCACAGTCTCGAGCACCAACTTTGCAATCATTTGCATCTGCGCAGGACTCAATTGTTCAGCGCGCACTGCTTGCTCACGCTGTTGTTTCGCCAACTTCAGGTCAATCAATTCCTGCACATAACTGTTCACATGATTCAGTATGTTCTCATATTCCTCAGCGCTGAGCGCTTTTTGAAGTCGCTGCTCGATGTTGTGTATATGCAGGTGCGCTTCGGAATCACCACTGCCTGCTGCACCACCACTCACATAACTGGCGTAATAATGGTTGAATGAGCTCTTGACATTGTCCGGCAGCTGTTGGATGTAGCCTTTGAAGGAGTTGCCACCGCTATAGAGGGCACTCTGCCAACTAGCAAGCAGCGAAACAGGCAGCAGAGCCTGTGCCCGTTGTAGGTAAAAGGCGCGATCTTCCTCATCCTGTAACCACCATGCTGTAATTGAGGTTATATTTACTTAAAAAGACTCCAAGTTATTACTACAAAATGTATTATTAAGAGAGGTTGAAAGGGCTCCATGTGTTCGGGGCGTTCCATGGGTAAGGTTATCACGTCTAAATATAATAATAATAAATAATATGAAGGAACTGCCAAAAATGTATGGATATTCAAGACATAAAATAATCTTCGCAGAAGTCAAACAATTAAATTCTTCATTATTTTAACCCAAACTAGTCGAGTTTAATGAAGATCATGTTTAGTTCGGGCATTATAAAACAATGGTAAGCCCTTGGAACTCTTTGGAAAGAGGTACCCGGTTTAAGGGTGAAAATTGTGCAGTCGAATTAACCGCCGTTCCGAGAGACCTTACTCCACTTGCGTTCAATTAGAGCGAAGTTAAATCGGTTACGGAAAGAAAGGTTAGAACCTCTAAAACCACCGACGGTATTTCCTTGACCCATTCATGGTAAAAACTATTCTTGGTTCTTATATGCAAAAAGCATCATTCAATAATAAATGGAATTTATGAGTCCCACTAACCATTTATAATATACTCAAGTAATAGTTACATCGGACCTTGGAATGTTAGTAGGCCTCTTGACTTGTCAAAGGCAGTATTTGCTTGGTAGGTTTCAGTAGCGCATTATTTGAAGCAATGAAAATATTACGATAACCTTGGAAGCAAATCTGAGAAGCTACTCTGAAGAAGACTTGCTGGTCAAAGGACCTACTGCGGTGCACAGATAGTTTGGAAGCAAAAGAAGGCTTGGCGCGGGCGTAGTGGATACACACTCAAGTCTCAGCGATGGGCAGATTTTCGAGCATGGAAAGCATGAGAGAAATATTCGAAATTTTCCACACAATTTTCCTCTCTCCTTGACTTAAGGGGTTAGGGGTAGTTAGAATTTTCAAAAAATTAATTATTTTTTTTACATTTTCGTTAAGTGTAATATCTTAAAAATATTCCCTGAAAATTTCACGTTGATCCGATAATTAGTTTTTGAGTTATTCGAGAAATAAGAAAGAGAGCTCGGGCACTTCAAAGCGCTAGTGTGAAACTTCAAACGCATTTTTCTCAAAACTATGTTTTTTGAATCGGTGACAACTGTAACTCGAAAACCGCTCAGTAGATTTTAATGAAATTTATACAGCTTTTAGAATACATAATAAACTCGGGCCTGATCGAAGGATTTTTATTTTTTCGAAAATTTCGATTTTTTAAGACCAATTAACTGTTGATTTTTTCGCAAAAATTTAGAAAAAAATTTCCTGAGGCCGCCATTTTGTTAATTTTGAAAAAAAAATAAAATCCTTCGATCAGGCCCGGGATTATCTATTTATAAAACTAATTTTTTTTTGTCCGATTGTTTTTAGATGAATCTCCAAGGACTTATGCTTGTCACCGCAAGTACCTTTTTTTGGAACAGGGTCAACACAAACAACTATAACTTCGGAAATTAATTTTTTTTTTTTTTTGAAATTTTCGTGACTTCAAGTCAACACATCCTATAATAATGCCATATTACTACTTTTATAAAATAACATGATTTAGTAGCAAAAAAAATACTGAAAACTCTCATTTTTTCGTGCCTCTGACTACCCCTAACCCCTTAAGTGGAGTGCTCGGTATTGATGGGACATCATGAAGAGGGAAAACACAATCGATCACAGTTTGCAATGCATATTATATCATTTTAGTGGTCCGATATCGGCGATTTCGATAAATAAGCAGCTTCTTGCAGAGAAAAGGCCGGCAGACGAACAGATTGACGGACTTGGCTAAATTGACTCAGCTCATCATGCTGTTCATTTCTATAGGTATATATTTTATAGGGTCCTTCGGGCTGTTACTAACTTCGTGGAAAAGTTGATACAAAAATATATATACATACATTAATATAATACATTATGCATAAAAATATATGAATTATAAAACACTCATATCCTTCTTCATTAAAGGATCATAAAATAAAATGCTTGAAATGTTGATTAATCGTTTGAAATATAACAGTAAAAGATTTAGGATTTGCCAAATGGACTGTTAAGCAAGGAAGGATTTTAATTTTTTTCGGCATACGCCATTTTGTATAAGAAAAAATGTATAAAAGTGGGAAAAAACTTACTGAATTTGATCCAAATGAAGAAGGATAGAGTAGTACAATTATCAATTTTCACATTTCATACCCAAAGAAGAGTAAAAAGGAGTTGGAATACTCACCTAAATGGGATAAATGCATGCAGCTAAGCTAACGCTAACGCTAACTCGGAACAGAATAAAATAAAAAGCGTTTTTCGATTTGGTTTTTCTGGATTAAATTTTTTATTTTTGTATTATACTGTTTTTAACAAACCAAATGTGATAAAAATATGAAATACATCGAAATAAACGCGAATACCACGGACTTTGGGAAAAATTTTGAAAAATTTTTTTGAACAATACAATTATTTAACATATCAAAAGAGTTATTATTTTTTAATAAATAATTAAGTTTAAGGCATTTAAAGATTTGAAAACTTTACGTTGTTAGACAACACAGAATCTTTCACTTAAATATTGAACGGATTATAGTTTATTAAGTATTGTAAGTATGTAATAGAGCTTTCTGTGGCGTGTTTGTTTGTTTGTTTTGGTTTCTACTTTAAATATGTGTATGTGTGTGTAGATGTGGGTAGGTGGATGTTGATATTTAATTAATTGCAGCATTCTCTATCCTTCTCCGTTTGGTGTCAAACAGCTTCCGCAGGAAGCATATGCTTTTCTAACGCAAATGCATTTGTGTGGTGAATTTGTCCCGAAACACTACGCATACGACGTATGCAGCTTAGTGCAAAGGGCGAGGTAGGGATTAAAGGATTGGTTAAGGTATTTTAGGTATTTTAGGGAGTCACCGTTAGGATAGGATAAACGATGATATCCGAAATGCAACGAATTTTGTACGTTATGACTTTTTGTAGTTAACTAGTTTACTACTTTACGAACGAAATCTAAAGTGTTCTATAATGCAAAACTTAGATATTTTGTACATTTGTTCTAAAGTAGGAAAATTGAACTTAAGGTCTTGAGAGAAACGTTAAAGAAACAAAAAGAGCAACTAAAACGCAAACAAAAAAAAATTAATAAATAATATAAATTATAAACGATAATAATACAATAAAAAATACAATGAAAACTAATGGCGCATAATAAAAAATATTATAATTACGGTTTCGTATTTTAACTGTTGTTGGATTTTTTTTTTTTTTGTTTTTTGTGTTATAGAAATTTCTTTCTAATTTGTTCAGTTTGCTAATTGTTGCAACAGCTCAAAGATAAATTGACCGAAAATTTTAACGAAATCCGTTCTAAACTCGTTCAAAATGTTCTTCGCGTTGAAAAAATTTACGACCCTCATCGTAAATATTACTAGAAACCGTGCGCAAATACATAACATAATCATCGGTCCAATCGCGAAAATCTGCTAGGCGATTGTAAGTTTGTTCTTTAAGTGCAGCGAGTTTATCCTCTTTGAAATATTCGGACATATCGAGTTTGGAGAAATCTGGGAGTGTGGGTAAGGTGAAGGACATTTCGGAAAATTGGGGTATCGTTGGGTGATCTAGGTAATGGTAAAGGCCTGCGGTGCAAAAGCGTAGTTTTTCACAACAGTTGGTTTTCGATTTTATATCATGGGGAAAAAATTGCAAAAGAAATGAAGAAGAATATTAGTATAAAGTTAAAAAATCGGCGAGCAATATGTCAATGGACGGTTTGTATGTAGTGGTGATCTTCCTTGCACGAACTTTTTTATTAAAAACTTTTTTCGAAAGCTAACAGTGAATTCTAAAATTTACAAAACCCTATTTTCGAAACCTTTCTAACTGTGATTCTAAATTTACAAAACCCATTTTCGAAATAAAACTGTGAATTCTGAAAAAGTTTACAAAAACAAATCATTTTCGAAATAAAACTGTGAATTCTAAAGTTTAAAAAACCCATTTTCGAAATAAAGCTGTGAATTCTAAAATTTAAAAAACCCATTTTCGAAATAAAACTGTGAATTCTAAAGTTTAAAAAACATATTTTCGAAATCTAACAGCGAATTTCTTAATTAAAAAACTATAATCAAAAATTTTTTATAAAAAAATATTTCATCGATATTTGTTTGTAGCAAAACTATTTATTGCGCAATTATTGAAATATCAAATATAATTCTGATTGTATAAAGTGTTCAAGGAACTTCAATAAATGGTTCATATCATCAGGTTTGCAAATAATGCATCAAAAAATAATTTAATTACAGTTTTTTAAATCTGAAATCCCGAAAATCTTTATTAAAAATAATTTCAATACCAAGTATGGGATTGAAAAATAAATATTTTTAAATTTAATCCAAAATACTCGATCGAAAATAAATTTAATTCACAAAGCATGTAATTAAAAATTAAAAAAAAAAAAAATGTTTTAAAATTATTATTTTATCACGCTTATGTACTAGAACACGAACTTTTCAACTAGAGCTCTCTAGCTTCAACCGATTGATATTTTATTAATTTTTAAATTTCAATTTTAATTTTGCAAATTTAAATTTGCAATTTTTTACTATTTAGCTAAAAAAATGTTAAATTTTTACTAATAAATTAAAAAATATGTTTTTTAATATTTTTATTAAAAAAATTAAATTTAATATTTTCGGAAAAATAAAAAATATATAGTATATTTAATATTTTTATATTTTATTTTTTAATCCGAAAAATATTAAATCTTAAATTTTTTTAATGTTGGAATTAAAAAATTTATTTTTCAAGCTTTGAAACCGATGTTAGGATTAAAAAAAAACATCAAATTTTTAATCCAAAAATCTTCAAATATTCACAACCCTTTTTAATACCGATGTTAGGATAAAAAAATCAAAATCTAATTTTTTATCCCATAAAATTTTCAATCAAAAAACTTTTAGCCCTCTTTAATACAGATGTTAAGAGAAAAAATATCAAAATCTCATTTTTAATCCTAAAAATGATTCCATTAAAAATTTCACAACCCATAATATTATCAAATTTAGATTATCGAAAACAAAAAAAAAAAACATTAAATATAATAGAAAATAATATTGCGCAATTTTATATTAAATCTCCTTTATTACCTGTGCAATATTTTAATTTTCTGAAATTATGAAATTTTCCACACGTGACGCGCGCAACAACAGTCAACACGTAGCGTCATGGCGAACAACAAACAGCTATGTACATGTACATACATACATTCGTACATGTACATACATATACAATATAGATATGACTGAAAATCATATAACTGTGCATGTATTGGCTAAAAATAGCAAAGCGATATTAAGCACTTAGCCGCACAGCTTTAGCAGTTCAATAACAGTTTTCAAATTCACTGCCACTAGCGGTTAATGACAACACTCACAACGCTACAAGGTCAACACGTCTGAAAATTTATTACAAAATCGAAATATATTCAATGTCAGGGGCTATTACTACGCGTGTAGCGCTTTAACAATGGCATTTGTTGTTGTCAGTCGCAACCCACACACCTACTAGTTATTCTATTATTTTTCCGCAGAGTCCATTGACATAGTGACAAGCTTCATATAAGTGTTCACAATAATACTCACCGCCCAACAACAACAATGGCAATAAGATCAACAGTAGCAGCAGAAAGCGTTTTCTGCCTTTGGAGTCGGCATTAGACGATTGCAAGAGCCAAGTATCCAAACAAAGTAGAGATGAAATCGATATGTAAACATAACGAAAGAGTTGTGATATGGACGATGATATGCCGTGGGCAATGGAGCCAAAGAAACCTGCAAAGGAAGCAAAATAGTGAATACATATTTGAGTACATTTATATACAAGTGTATATAACTATATATACATATATGTATATATTGAATTGTGCGCTCACCTCGTTCCTCCTGTCCGTATTTCGTTGTGTATAATGAACTGTCATAACCAGCAGCTGCACCACCACCATCTCCGCCACCAGTCACCGTTGACCATGCGCTGGTGATTGTCGTCACAATTGTTGTAATGATGCGTGTATACCATGATTGCTTCTGTTCTTGCATATATCGATTGTACTGACGTTTGCGGTAACCATCAAGTTGGTAATCAATTTCATCACCCGAATCATAGGTGAGTTGCTTGGTCATGTGGTTCATACGTTCATTGTGAGTTCTCAGGCCAAGACGCGACATATTCGGCATGGCAACAATGCCGGGCGCCAATTCTCGTCGAAACGGCGAATGCTTCGAGTAGGTATAATCCGTTTTCGGTGTGGTGCTGCAATAAATATTGATGAGTGTATATTATTTTTATTTATTGAACAAATCTCAAACACATTTGAATTGTAAATTATGAATACACATGAATTACACTCACTTCCAGTACTCGCCGGCACGTTTGTATTCCAGGTATGCAATGTGATCGCTAAGATCGCCATTTGAACTGCTCAAAATATTACTATACGATTTATTAATGCTGCTATTATTGCTGCCGACGGCTTCCGCTCTGCGCAGTGATCGTTCAAATTCTGTATTGAGCGCATTTTGGGTAATTTCATTATAACTTTGCCGTGCAGCCTCGACACCAGTGCCGCCGCCGGTGAACTGTGAGGCAAAACTCTCTTGTAAATAGTTCTCTATGGCCTTTGGTGTGGAGGCGGCAACACGTTTGCGTTTTGTGACCACCGTAGTGCTGGTTGTGGTGGTGGAGGTCCTATTCGTTGACGACGACGACGACATTTGTTTGGACTTCTGTGAAGACTCTTCGTTGATGCTCATCGAGGTCTTCTTTGATTTACTCTCCGGGCTTGTGTCTTCGCTGGAGTAATCTGATGTTTTAGATTTTTGTGTTTGTTTTGCTGGTAAGATAGATGATGCCACCTCAACGGTTTCCTCCACAATAGTTCTAATCAGAAAATAAATATAAACAATGTTTATCAAAACAGCAGAATTTAGGAAATGATTTTGTTATTATAAAAACAACAAAAATATAATATTATAATATATGTATGTACATATGTATATACACACTTATGTATGTATGTATGTCTTAGAACATGTGGAATTTGTGTGCTGACGATAGCATTGGTAAACAAAGTGGATTAAAATATTTATAAACAATTTTTGAAATAAACGCTCTAAATATCATAAATATTTTATAGCAAGAATAAGGGAAAGATTTAGTATGTATTATCACTACAGTAAAAAATTGTTCATGGGTATGTCGCAAACATAGGTTACAATATCGAGAGTATTTATCATTGTGGATATTTCATAATCATTAGATATACACCGAACAGGCTATAAAAAACACCCATAAGAAAACGTTGGAGGTCCTATAAAATATGTATCTGTTCGTCTGTCAGTATATACATATGTACATACGTGAAAAAGTATATCAGTTTATAGTATATATGTACATATGTAGATCGATCAGAAATTTTACGCACGTCCTTTTCTCTCCAAAAAGATGCTAATTTGTAAGAATCGCCAAAAACAACCATAAGAACTGAACAATTAAAATATTCTTGTATAGATTTTTATTAGACGGAGATATCTTCATGGAATTTGGCATGGACTATTCGATCTGTAAACAAATTGTTTAGGTCGGACGACTATAGCATATGCATAGCTAGCATAAAATCTGGCCGATCAAAATCTTGCATAGAATCTTTTGTATTTGTGAAGGGCATAAAAGCTTTCGTACAGCCAAAATTAACTTTTTTCTCTTGTTTTTAATTACAACGTGCGATACGTAAACATTTCACAATACTCTCAAAATTTCTACTAATAAGTTTTATACCTCTAACGATAAAAAAAAAATAAATGGTGAAATCGCAAAAGTCTTAACTATGGTGCTTGAGATTATTTACTTTCATAATAATATAATTTTGTTTCGTATTGTGAATTTCGATAGTGATATCGGGTTTCAAAATCAGTTACACAAAATAATTCTTACATATACCTAAATATTCTTAAAACGAGTTTCTAATTAATTTAATGGAAATGATCACTGGAGAACTATAGTTACTGTTAAAGAGTTATATCTAAAGCTATATTGAGTTAGGTCAAAACAAGCCAGTTGTTCTATTTGTTTTTGATTTTGTTTCTAAATGACATCAGAGACTGAGCAGATATACACCTTTATCATTCCAACTTCACGCTTATCAAGATCTTTAATCATACAAAAACCAAATTAGTGCGAGCGTAGCATAATTTATGCGCTACGCACAAGTTCTATTTAATTGTTATGCGCATACTAAATACATATACATATTTCCAAGCAACTTCAAACTGTGGCATGTAAATAATAATATTTGCTATTACTCGTATATTTCGGTTTAACCTTCAAAAAGCTTAATAGCGAAATAAACAAAAAATGGAGTTGTTGTTGTGCGTAGCCATTGAAGCTAAAAATTTATGGCCAAACAAATAGTAACGTCGAAAGCGTAGTACAAAAAAAAAAACAAACAACGCGGTGTGTCGTCATCGTTCAAAATAAAAACTAGAATAAGCACATAATCATTCCATAAATACTAAAAAAACGTAAAAACACAATAACACTGATGGCCAGTGAGTTTTTGGCATGTATATACGTATATACTCGTATAAATATATCCATGGATATAAACATATGCATATGTATATGAATACATGCTTCTCACCCTGCCGATTTGCCCAGTTAGTCAGGGTAACGATGACGAGTTCGGTTTGAATTCAACGGCAAACTGGTAATAAATCGCGTGTTTATATTTATTTACTTTCTCACTTGGTTTCAATTGTTTTGTTACTGTATATGGAAATCACTAAAGTGGGTTAAAAAGCGCGCCAATACGCGAGTGTATCGACTTCAAACAGCGCACGCTTCGTGCAATGAACAATAAACTGACAAAAAATAACGAACAGCGAGTAAAGCACGCACACGTTCAGTCAGCACAACACCCGGGCACAATCTGAACGCGTCATTCGAATCTCCAATTTGGCGAACGTTACAAAAATCAGCACTGCCTGTTGCCGCTGCTAGCTTTGACTTACATAAATGAGAGCAACTCGCCGCCTCTAAGTAGAACTATTGCGCGAATGCGGACGATCGCGCTCACATTGACGCCCCACACGCCTGGCTGCTCCATCTCCCGCCCATTTCAGTTGACTAGTTGACTAAATAGCTACGCGATGACGACATGCACACAACTACATCATCTGTGACACCACAGCGTCGGTTTTGGTTTTTGTTTTGCTTTGTAGCTTTCTGTTTCTATTTTGTGTTTTTATTTGTTTTTAGTGTTTTTTTTTAGGTTCATTATCTTGTCGTTTATAACTTGTTGTTTGATTGCACAAAAAAAAAATAAAATAATTAAAACGAATTGAAGTTCGAATGCCGCACATGTGCTCAGCCACTTGGAAATACACTTATTGATTAGTTTCTTATTCGAATAATATTTAATTTTATCAAAGTACTTACTGCACATTGGGCACCTTCTTTTTCTGTTGGTGATGATGTGTATGGCCCTCCTCGCCAGCATGTTCGCAGGTTTCGTGGTCGCAGCTGGAACGTAGGAAGGGAGTTTTTGAACGTGAACGGCGACGCGTTTCTATTTGATAATCATCCATTGTATTGGCAACGTGTTCACTTTGAAGAAAGGTCAACCAACTGTGATAACTGCAAAATTAGGCATTAGTGCACAATATTAGTAAGAGGTGGTAAATAAGTGAAAGTTTTATTGAATGCCAAATAAAACAGGTACTAAATATACAAACATATGTATATGATAATATATGTATATACTATATAACATATAGTATACATATATGTATGTATGCACATTTTTAAATATGTGTACATACAAACAAATTCTTCATATATTTCAACAAGCTTTTTGAGAAAAATCCTACAAAAATTAAATTTTCTGGAGATGCGCCTTAGTATAGAGTAGTAACTAGGAATTGGATGCCAGAGCTATAATTTATACATCACAGACTTTTTAATGTGCCCAAGGATTTCATTTTCCACATTCGAAAGCAAGCAACAGAATGTAAAAATGTATATTTTTCGAACTACTTTCAAAGGGTGTGGGTTGTTTACAATTGAGTCAGCGATGATAGGAAATGTAAATGTGTATTTAAATGATTCAACGCATATATACATACATATATACCAATTTACGAGCATGTAAGCATTTAAGTGAATGAGTGTAATTATGTACTTAGAAGCCAAAGGGGCACGAATATATATGCAAGTGTATGTAAATAATATATATAAACTTCAATGTATGTACATACATATGTATACAATTCCTGACCACATGCCAGTGATGAATGAAAGTGAATGCCTACAACTGTGCACTTGATTGTGGTATCAAGAAGTTATCCGTGCGCAAACGCAATAATACATTAATTAATAAACAAACCGTAATATATTCGAGGATTTACGGTCAAGTCGTTATATGGTACATGTGGACGCCTACAAAACCTATTAGAATAATATACATATATGTATATATTACATTGTAAAAAAAAAAAATATTTTCTTAACGCTTTCAACTAATTCTTTAAGAGTTACAATTATTAATACTGAGGACATACTATGTACTTATATGAAAGTCTAAAGTTTAAGGAAATGGACAATATATTGAATTTAATATGAATTGGTTTGTTTGTGTATATGTATATTGCTTTTCTCAACGTCTGGAAGCATTCCCTTATGTAGATTAAGCTTTGCATCGCATTTTAACAGTTTCAACACCACACTATTTTTTTAACACAACTTCCATTACATTTTTATTTAGATTCCTCGGCGTGTGTGGTATAAGAACTGCTAACGGCTACGAAGTACATAGAGAATAAAGAATGAAATATATAACGTATTGAGCAAATTTACAAAGGAATGTAGAAATATGCAATAAAAAAAGAAAAATTGTGCACACATGTGGCATAATAAGCCGGTATAAACCATACGAAAAGGCAACCGGCAAACGATGGAAACAACCGAAGTGCACTGTACTGAACGAGTTATTTGTGTAAGACCCAAATGAATCATACAAATATCTAAGAAGAATTCTTCGACTATATTTTCTGTATTTCTACGTTGCAAAAAGTATAACTGTGGAGACCAAGGAAATTTTTTTCGAAAATGTGATAAAAGCGGTTGTGTACCAAATTAGCAACGCGGGTATATTTTTCACATTAAGCTATTTTCAAAATTGATGAACAAATGGAATCACTTAACTACATATCAATTATAAACAATGTCATGCTATACTTTGCTAATGGACACATGCCCATAAAATAAATTTCCAAAACACAGCTCCACGCGTAAAGCAATGGTTTCATGACAATTTGGTGGTAAATATTTTGATGGTAAACCATATAAAGAACTTTGGTCAATCAAAAATGTACGGTCTTACAAAGTAAAACTTTTCGATAAATTATAATTAATCAGAAGATTTTTGTAATTACTAACCTTACGATTACATATTGTCATATAAAATATGAAATAATGCAACATCACCTTTTTTAATATTACAAGCGAAGGGAACACCATTTCAAAATATAAACTACTTATATTGATAAGACATTTTTTTAGTTAAAATTTCTTATATCTAATACCTTAGTCTTAAAATTTTGTATGTGATCAATAAAAAAAAAAATAAAATGGTTTCGATAAGATTTAAGTGACGATAACACTTATGTATGTAAATACATGTAGCAAATCAGAATCCTCGAAAGTCTAGCGTTAAAAATGCTAAGTAAGTGATCGGTATTGTGGCTTCATAGATAAATACATGAACGTATCATATGTATGTATATAATATTCAGTATCTGATAACATTCCCGATATTTTAATTTTATTAGCACAAATGAACATTTAATACACCGTGTCAACCGATTCTGCTTTCATCTTTATTTTGTTTAATTCTTTCTGTTTGCAAACGCAAGGTGCCAAGTTTTTTAGAACTATCGCTGCATTTTACTAAAAATAATTTGCAAAACATTGCAAGCCGAAAATGCGTAATTAGAAAATGAGGGCAATAGCCGATTTGCTTTTGATGAAAATAGCGACAACTGTAATGTGGCCCGGGAAAATATGAGTAAAATTGTGAAAAAAATGTGTATAGAACTGTTGCACAAATGCATACGTACTTACTTACATATGTGTGCTTTCATATAATTATTGAATTAAATAGTCTTTATACAAGAATTATACACGAAGTTTACATTTTCTCTTAATCACAGTTATCATGTTTGAAGATCATTACTATTATTATTAACAGTATAGAAAGCAAACGGCATGCTTTTCTTATTATACAGTTATAAATTATTTTAAAAATAAAAAAAATTGTTGTACTTATAAATGTATAAGTATATATATTTTTATTGTTATATTGTTCATACGAGCGTAATATTTATTTTGGACAAATATTGATATAACATTGGTAACATTAGCCATATCAATTAACATATATAGCCATATCAAATAATAAAGTATTAAATCAAAAATTTTAGTGGAAACATATTATATGCATATATATTTTGTATTTGTGTTTTTAATATAAAAGAAACAAGTGACAATATAAAACCCCGTGCGGTAAAAACCCTCAAGGCTTCATTCTACATACAGCTTTGCACTTTGTTCAACGTTTTATTATTTCAAATAGTTTCTAGTGCGCAGATATATTCCACATTTACCTTCCTCGAAATTAATCATTTACTCACATATGTATACATGTATACTATTTATATTAACACTGCACAAGTTGTATAAAGGTATGTCCGATTGGAAACATATCACCTAATTGAAATCCTTTTTTACAATTACGATTGGAGGTAAATAATTTAATTGAATATTGAATAAAATCACTTTTTCACAACTATGCAATTGATTTTCCTTCACAACGGCAACATTTATGCCAACCTTTTTGCCTCTTTTATGCCTTATTATAACGTTTGCATACTTGAAGAATTCTGCCACTGCGCCGCTACGTTTAGCACTGGCAGCGGTTCAACACAACACGTAGCTAAATTTCTATTTTCTTAACTCTACACATCTAAATTCTTTTAAATAAAACTCACTAATTTTGGATTTTGATATTTGTTTCTACCGCGCACACTTTTACATTTAATTTGCTAACATAAGATATTAAATTTAGAAATGGTCCGATTCGACGCAAAACTTTTCCGCATAAAAATTATACTTGAATTTATATCAGCGGCCGATTAACGAATGAGCACAAAGCGAAAGATAATCAGAAAAACACACACGCGTCGGATGACATTTAAAAATATTTAACAACAGATGTCGCAATTTGAAGATAAGTTGAGAAAACGGCCAGCATTGCCATTTGCTGCATTTATACAAATAATTCTACACTAAAAATTAAATGCTGTTATGCGTTAAATCGAAAAGAAGATGAAATTATTCTAGACAAATGCTGAAATAGAGCAATTTGAAATGGTAGCCACGTTAGAGAAGCCTTGTGCCATGATGGTAGCCTTCTGAAAGCAGGAATTTACTGCAGCAGGATCATTTCTACTTTATTTTTCCCAGTTAAAATGGGTGTTCCAAGCATATTTCCGGTGATCTCTGTGCTATATTTCAAGAGATTGTTGACGTTTGATACTTACCAATGCTTTTACTTTTAACTTAGTTGAGATAAAAACTATCATATCTTCATCAAACGGTTCAGTACAGAGAGAGTCATCATCAGAAAAAGCAACGACTTTGCATTGGTGAGGATTAATGGTAGAATGGTACAAGTTTACGACAATCTTTTCTTCATCGTTCCAGATGACAGACATATCCAATTAGCACATTCTACGCATCGGAGTCCACCCGGATTTTATCCGGCTAAGGGTTGTTATTTCGGTGATCTAACCCTACGAACGGGACCAAGGAGTATACTAATAATAAGATTTTAGGTTTAACTTTTGATAGCCCATAACACCCGCGATTATCGCCAAGGTACAGAGCCGCAACAAAATCCTCAAGTCGCTAGCCGGCAGTACATGAGGAAAAGACAAAGAAACGTTGTTGGCAACTTACAAGGCAATCGACCGGCCGGTCCTTAACTACGCCGCACCAATTTGGTCGCCTGGATGCAGTGGTACGCAGATAGGAAACTTCAGAACTGCCAGAACACTGGACTCCGGACCACGACAGGATGCCTCTTGATCTCTCCCATCGAACACCTACATAGTGGGACGCTTATGCTCCCAGTTAAGAAACATAATGAACTTTTCTCCAAGCAGTTCCTGTTAGGATGTTTTTCGTAGAAATTGCCCCTGCAGCCAGCTGCTTGGAGCGGAACCGCCGCCTAGGAACATCAAGAGGTCTTCGCTTAACTACGCGACGACATCGAACAGTACGCCGACCGACTTCGGACGCAACTGACTTTTGACAGATAGACCACTCATCTAACACCCTCCTCCCTTTGGTCCGACTCCGTCGAAACAGCCCGTTTCTTGGGCCTCCCGTTAGATGACGTCGAGACAACGCAAACGACCCTTACCATCCTAACAGGGATTAGATAACCGTTAAAACCACAACAGACATGAAAGCTCGAAGTGCCGGTGACCCTAGCGTAGTTCGTTCTGGATACTGTAGCAGGTTAAACTCCTACTTGTCCAGAATAGACCCCGACATTTCCAATATATGTCCTTCATGGAATGAATGACCGCATGACACAGGTCACCTCTTTGCATACCCCGCCAATCCCACTCATCTAGCACCCCTTTCCTTTTGGTCCGACCCCGTCGGAACAGCACGTTTCCTGGGCTTCCCCCTAGATGACGTCGACGACAACCTGGATAACCCTTACCATCCTAACGGGGATGTCGGTCAATGTGTGATATATATAACTGAAATTAAGGGATAATTCTTCTCGTATAAAGGTTTGTATATAAGTCAAAAATGGCCCTTACCCCCCATATACTTAATATAAAAATTTTCGATTTTCGGGCTGACTTTTTGAGTTATCCCATTGATAATAAGAGAGCGTGTTTTATTCATAACAGTGTATTTTTGTGCCTAAAATAGATCAATTTGTGCGAAAACTTGTCCTAGCCCCTATATAACTAATATCAGGATTTTCGAACATCCGGCTGACTTTACTTTATATGATTGGTTTTACACCTTAAAGCATTTCCTTGGCTTTGATTCTTGCAAGTTGCAAGAGTACAAAATGTTCGGTTGCACACGAACTTAGCCTTTCCTTACTTGGTAAAATTATAAATGAACGAGACGTATTGTGAATTTTAAAGCTGTTAATTCTATTAGGTTTGCATTTGTCCCTATGATGACCACAAGATTTCAATTGATAACTAAATTTTAATACTTCAAATAATGGATTGGACGTTCACTTCGAACAAATTCTAGACTGATCCGCATACTTACAGGACGATTCTGTGAAAACCTCACCAACGTTCCTCGTTTTTGAGTTATTGGTCTGAAATTACACACTTCCTAATTTGCTTAAGATTCTGCTCATTTGCGGAACTTCTAATATCGGATCATTATAGCATATACTTAGCTGTTGCACAAACTGATCATGTTCTTGTATGGAAAACTTGTTGAAATTGTCATCACAAAATTTGGCACAGATTATTATCTGAACTCCGAATATATTATTAGATTGGAACACTATAACATTTAGCTGCCGTCCAAACTGACAGACCACAGTCAAGAACGTTCTTTTTTAATATTTTATCCTATAAAAATGCATTCGAGAACGGTATTTCAGTTTCGGGGATGAACTTAACATAGTTTCTTGTAAAACTGCGTCAAATAATCAAACATTTTCAATTGCTACTATACCACACAAGTATAAAAGTCATTTGTAAATAATTATAATTGTTTCAATTGGAAATTAATTTATTTTCTATTCCACAATTCGATTGTTCGCAAATACGGAACACAAAAGTTATACAAGTTATTTTTTAGATTTATTTTTTCATATCTTCACATATTTTCACAGTGCACGAGCCATAACTCTGCGACATCGGTATTTTTATATCAATCTAATTGCTTAATGATATTTGTAATTTCTGTGGTGCCTCATTTTACCGTAATTGATGGCATAGAAGAAGGTCATAGCAGCAAAGGTAACCTGGAAAAATGGTGCAACACCAGCACGTTTTGGCTGCACGTATTTGTGCTGCCAGCGCCACCAGGCACGGCTAATGGCACCAGCAATAGCTTGGGGTGACTTGTTGCGGCGACTCAGCCAAGCGCCAATCTCACCAACTTTGATTTGACCGAATGGCACATCAGCTGTAAAGAAAAACATTTTTTAATATGTGTACACATTTCTCGGCAAAACTAAGTCTGCTGTTGGAAATGTCATTACGTAATGGCACCCGTCAGATTTTCTATATAAATTTTACAAACCTTTGCCATAGAAACGTGCTGGATCGTATGGTCCATGGATCTTTGGGTTATACTCAGCTGGATAGTCACCAAATGCCATTTTTACTCCTAAAATTATTTGATTATAAAACGAAATTCAGTGAGCACTAAATTGAAAACTTACTTCTTCGACAGACTGCAAATATGACAACTTTGACAATTAGTGATATAAGCGATGTAACTGCGTGTATAGAATTCGTTACTAATATCGATTACTTATATCCCTTGCTGAATAAAAAATTATCTCAATGTAGCCGAGTCAATGAGCAGTAGTATTACATTCTTCTGTATTTTTATTAATTAACATAATTGAATACTTCGATAAACACAGTAAGCAAACAAAATTTTTTTAATATTTTATGGAGATGTATTTAGGAAAGAAAAGTCTTTACTGTATGTAATAATATAGGATTAATTTATAATTGCTGATTTTGACGTTGCGTGGATACGGTGTTGCTTAATTGAAATAGAATTATTTTTAACAAGTACTTGAAGTGCTGCCAAATTTTGGTCGATTTGTTGCACTTACACACATAAATCCAATTGGACATTTTAATTTGTTCTTGGTATTTATGAGTATAAACAAAACATCTAACAAGAAAATTTTGTGTGAAAAATTAGAAAAATTTTAACTAAGTTTGTGTAAATATATTTCAATAAGATAGAAGAAAATCTGGAGCTACTACGGAAGAAGCGAAACCGTGGCAAAATGAAGTTAGAAGCGATGAACGGGAACCTAGTATCGCTGACAGTGAAGGTACCGCCAGCGGCTGAACCTGATATTCCAATGGGCTCGGAGGAGGCGGATGAAGAAACACACCCACAACCTACATTAGCTTCCCAAGAACAACAAAAACGTACAAAAGAAGATGGTTGCGGAGAAGAAGTGGAAAAATCAGTAGGTGGTGCCGGCAAGAAGAAAGGCACCAGAAAAAAACGCTCAACTAATTGGGAGGAGGCTGAACGGGTGAGTACTACACATAAAAGACCTAATGTCTCAATAAAAAGTTATAAATGCAATAAATAATGAATATATTAATTGATGCCTGTTGCTTTTCTTGCAGTGTCTCTTGGTAGAAGTTATAAAACCAAAAGTAGAATATGTTGAAAATCGTAATGTTGACGCCAAAAGCATAAAGTCGAAACGCCTTGCCTGGATGCATATCACTAAACAGTAAACTGCAGAAATAAATTGAAATAATATTTTTTTAATATTGTGTATATATGTATATATAAATTTCAGATTCAACGTACTAAATTTCCGACATCGCTCTCTGGAACAAATTCAGGTTCAATGGCGAAGTATGAAAAACACAGCAAAACGGGAATACCAGCAAAAGACACCAAATGCTGGGACATTGGAGGGCTTGTCCATGGTAGAATTCATGGAGGAAATGCAAAAGGATCCAAACAATTCACGCCCTCACGGACGTAGCAATGGCATTATAATCAAGAAAGAGTTACTAAGTATCGACGATGAAGATACGCCTCTAGCGGCCCTACCCACAACGACAACCACTAGTGATGATACCTTACAAGCATCGACGCTTGCATTACCTTCCCCACCACAATCCGCTGAATCGCAGCCAGAAGTTACATTGAAGGAGCAATCGCAACAGAACACAGCCATACGCCAAAGAAAAAAGCCAATGCAAAAGAAAAAGTTGCAAAACAATGACAATGCTAGCAGCGATGGCGGCAGCAAAGCGAAAAAACTGCAGCGTTTAAATGTATGTGATTAATTTTGTAATTGCGTTTGATTTTGACTTTAAATGCGTAAGCTAATTTAATTTTTTTATGATTATAATGCTCATAGATCACACAAAACGACGCTGAACTACTTGCCAACAGCGAAAGTGATGCTCAAACTTCCAGGGCACTTTTGAGTGCAGACGACATAATCTATAAAATTCTTCCAACCGATGAAAAATATAAAAAACAAATTTTCGACCTGATAAAACGTTCACATCTGGCCGAAATCGAGCATGCACGCATTGAACATGAGCAGAGGCTCAGTTTCGAAACAATACATCAGGAACTGAAACTAAGTTATTATCGTAAAAATGAAGAGTTGAAGCTGTGTCAAATGCGCGAAGAGCACAATGCACGAATGCGTCAAAACGAACAGGAACACAAAGCTCGTATGCGTGCGTATGTGTTGAGTTCGCGTAATACGCCTCCAAAATGTACAAAAAATAAAGTTGGTTGCGAAGTATATGATAAAGTCGATGATAATTCGAATGCATCCAAACCTACATCCGAAGATTGAATATATATTAAGAGGGCTAAGTGAAAACAGTATTTTAAAGATTAGCAAAATAATGTTATGTTGTAGAAAATTCAAATATTTTACTCCTGCAACACAGATTTAATGCTGCCATGCAATTTACTAGTATTGTTCTAATTATTACTAATGATTTTTTGTTTTACAGTCGAATATCCATTTTAAAAAATAACTCGTATACACTTGCAAAATGGTTGTGTAATTGAAAATAGTGGTGCATGCATTCGACCATTGAAATTATCGAACAAGAAAATACTCAACTATTTTATGATTGTTCATGTGCTATTATAAGTTGATTTCTTTTGTTAAGTTAATTTTAGTTTATGCTTACTTTTGTGCTCATTACGACGAACAATACCCATTCAGCATTCACACAACACGTTGCGTTGTTGTAGTAGGCGCTGAAAACATGCCGGAAGTAATTTGTGGTCCGTTTTGGTTACGTTGAATCGACTAACTTGGGAACATCGGGTCTACGCAAGTGGTTGCAGATGGATTTATTAACGATCAAGGCCTGTCGCCAGGCCAGCAGCGACCTTCTTTCCGACAACTATTTGTGCTGTCGCTACAAAAACAAAAAAAAAAAAATATAACCATAAGCTCTTATTTTGGACATATATTATTATTTGCAATTACAGTTAGTTGTAACTTTTCTTCTTCCTTTCTGTGCAATAGCCGTCAGCTACATTGAATCTAAAGTTTATTACATTTTATACCGATATTTAGACGCATGTAATTTTACACAATATTTAGTAAAATTAGTCATAATGAGTTTGTCATTAACAACAACAATTGCAAATAAATTTAATATTATTAATAACAATAATTAATAGAAATAAAAAATAAAACAATAAAAACAGGCTTAAATAACTTTTTTACCGACTAGATGCAACAACAGTGCCTTCTCATATGTATGAATTCAATGAAGTCCACACAAATGAAATGTATTTTAGGAATTCCACGAAGAGCTACTAAGGCGCTTAATTACTTGATGAAAGACTTTCCAACTTCTATTATTTTTAGTTGCAGTCAATGTTTATAAGCAACAATGATATGTATTTTTAGCTTATGTTTACATTTGCATACATATGTATGTACATATGTGCATGTGCATGTACATAAAGCAATAATAGTCGCCGGATATTAAGTTAGTTAGAAAAGGATCTGAACAAAAACAGAATATTGTGTGCATTTGTGATTAGAATCAATGAAGGAATGAGTGATGACAAAAAATGAGAAAGCAGACGCAAACAGAAGTGACAATTACTCTAGACAAACCAAAGTAATTTTTTTATAGTAACCAGGATTGCGTGCCGACAGTATCATGGTATTATATTATACCCTAAATAGGGTGTATTAAGTTTGCCACGAGGTTTCTAACATGCAGAAGGTAACGTCGAAGACTCTGTGAAGTAAGTATTATTTACTCACATGACATATGTACATACATGTACTTATATATTATGTATAAATGATCGACGCGCTGATTGGATTTAGCCAGGTCGGCCTGTAAATACCCGATCTAGTCTTAATTTTTGAGACATCAATCTGAATTATTCCATACATACATCATTGTCTTCTCAAGAAGCGCCTCAGCCGCTGTCATCGGACTACTGTAAGATAATGATTATATCTGTCGCACAAACTGAACGATCAAAAGCAAATAAAGATTTTCATATGTCTTTTTCATTTATTAAAAGTAATCTTAATTCGACTTGCAGGTTTTATGTCTACGGAAAATATTTTTCCCTTGGATGCCGACCGTTTTCGGGTTAAGTTTTTCAATTTAGTTATGAAGGTTGATCCTTTGTGAGGTTCGCTACGTTTTGTATGTATGTGTTTACTTGTGCTTGTATGTATAATTGCCATAAGAAATGCTACTTTGAAGGGTATCTCAGTTTTGGTGCAGTCGAAGTTAACGTGTTTTCTTGTTCTAAATGGAAATCCACAACGATAACAGCCGCTGCATGCCAATATAGGCACAAACATACATATTTACTTGTATATAGGACACACATGCATACATATTTATGTATATAAGTGCATATTTGAATCCCAAAGCACAGTCTTATGCAATTAAACGAAGGAGCTTCTCTTATACTTTCCCATTAAGCGCAATTTCATCTCAGATTCACAAATACATACATATGTATGTATGTATGTACGTGCCGATACAAGTTATTCCTACGCACAAGTGTACTACATATTGCTCTATATACATACATATGAATGTACATACTATATGGTTGTCGGTGAGTATTAAAGGAAAGCCAAATGCGCACGTTGTCATGTCGCACTGATAAGCGTGCAATTGCTATGAAAAATAATATCAAAACAAAATACGAAAATGCATATAACCGCACACAATTTGCACAATATCCTTGCAGTCACCATGCACATACTAACATACATATGTATATATGTATAAAGTTTGTTTACATTACAGTGATGCGCACTGAATGGACCTTTGTTGCTGCTGGTCGTAATTGAAAACACAAATGACATTTTTACATATTTACACAAATTTTATAGGTAAGTTGGGCTCAGCATACGTACATTCATATATATGTACAAGTATTTGTACGTAAATATGTATGCATGTATATTTACAAATGCATACACACCCACCGAACTAAAAGCACTCTTACTTTTTCTACGCATTTCCATTTACATACTTATGCTTGTATGTATGTACAGATGTATGTATGTATGCCATTCTATTTACAAATTTTATATGGAAACCATCAGTCAACAGCATCTAGTGCGTCTGGCTGCATTCAGTTGAATCAGGTGGCGTTTGTCTGTTGCGCTGTAGCTTTGCTGTTGTGTTGCTGCCGCTGTGTGCGCGTAGGTTAGTGGGTATTTGTAACGATGTGGCGTTATGGAAACGCGTCATGCTCCTGATTGCACTGCAATATGCCACACATTCGGTATAAATACTTATTGCATGGAGGTACATACATACATATGTACATATGTATGTGCGTATATAATGCAGGTATGAATGAAAGGTTATTTTTTGTGTGGCATCATTGCGCAACATCGACATTACACTACACACATTCGAACATACATACATATGGACATGAGCAAGTGCAAATATATATACATATATGTGTGTATACTAGTATTTGGGTGCATACATACATATGTATGTATGTGAATGGGACAGTGAGTGCGTGCACAGCAGTCAATGCGCGTATGTGCTTTGCACTTTTTTTGCCTCGATTGTAGCTATTGCGTATTGTTCTAGGCTATTAATACTGCTTGGCATTGGCTCGTATGGCAAGTGCTGGCTAATATAATTCTGCATAAGTGTGTGCATGAATATAAAAGCTCTCGGCCAAATTTGCCTTTTCCGCATTTGGTTAAAAAATAGCGTTTATTAATAATAACAACAAATATTTGTCACGTGACCTAAGTCTATACAAAAGGCGTTGATTTGCTGAAGAGATTTATTCATTTATAATCTGCTCTCAGTTGTTATAAATGAAAAATCGGACTCCACATGGCCCAAATGACAGCATTGGAAAGGGTTTGTTGTTGTGGTTGTGGCGGAAGAAAACATTTCTCAAAAAATTTTTGGTGAATGAAGGTTTACAGTCCTTAATATAGTCGCTTGAGTAAACCTGGGTCTTTTTGGTACTGGTATAATTGGGACGGCAGCATATTTGATCGGACTTAAAAAGTTCATAATTCATAGTAAATAAAACAAAGAACTCTAAATTCCAGATAGTATATTCTTAAAGTTTTTACAATTCTGATCACATAGAACGTTTCAATCCTGGGTGGTCGATAATGAGCAAGAGCAAAGAGCAAAGAGAGACCAAAGAATTATTTTTGTAAATAAATCAGACCAGAACTTCATTCTGATCGTTCAGTTTGATTCGATTCGATTCGATCTAAACAATATGTTCGTAAATTAAAGTGCTACCTTGAACAGTAATCAATCTATCGAAGGGGTCTTAGGAATCTCTCACTGGGGGGCAGTGAGATAGGGATGACCAACAGTGTCAAATACCTCGGGTTGATGCTAGACTTCACCATGAGGTGGAAGCGGCACGTAAGCCTAACCTTGGTCAAGGCGATAAAAGCCCTAATGGTGTGCAATCGACTGACAGGAAGGTCCTGGGGTTGTAATCCATGGATGGTTAGGTGGTTGTACATCATGATAGTGAGAACGATAATCACATATGGGGCGGTAGCCTGGGCCTCAGTGGCGTCGCAGACATCGCTTAGGACCAAGCTATTAAAGCTACAGTGGCTGGTCTGTGTCTGCATGACAGGCGCAATGCGTACCTGTCCAACGGTAGCACAGTCATCGGTCAGGTAGCCAAACACACCCTTCTGCAAATAACGGCAGAGGGGTGAGGAAAAGGCAAGGTAGTCTCATCTCTGAGGATGGAAAGGATAAGCGGTAGCCTACCTTTGGCCCTCCTCCCGAGGGATAGCGCTACCAAAAAGGTTAACCTCAGGAAAAAGTTCAAGGTTACCCTCAGCAACAAAGACGATTGGAACGACTCCAACCTCGAGCTGTTGTTGAGGAACAGTACTTTGAGGTGGTACACCGATGGCGCGAAAATGCCGGAGGGAATCGGCGCAGGGATTGTGGGCCCACGCACTAAGCTCTCCATACCCATGGAGGAGTTCTCGAGCATTTTCCAGGCAGAAGTTTTTGTCATAAGCCGCTAAAGGCGATCTCCACTAACGAGCTCAAATCGCTTCTAGTGCAGGAGTGCAGGGATAGGCTGAACAGCTTTAAGGAAAGAAACCAGATACACCTGATCTGGGTGCCTGGTCACAGAGGTATAGCCGGCAACGAACTGGCGGACCAGCTCGCCCGCTCCTCAGCCTCCACCAAGATGGTAGGACCCGAACCCTTTACGGGGGTAGGTCCCCATACCATGAAGCAGCTGCTCTGCAAGGAGGAAAGAGTGGGCAGGGAGGAACACTGGCTACAAGCTCATGGTATGAGACATGCCAAGTTGCTAATGGGAGGATTCAACTTGAAAAGGTTCAAAATTGTAATAAACCTCCCAAGGAACAAACTCAGGCTGCTAGTCGCATGGTACACCGGACACTGCAAGCTGCACAGGCATCTGCACAGCATGGGCCGCCGACGACTGTTTGTTTGATGATACGCGATATTTCGTCTTGCCCTCGTTCACTACCAGACCCATTTACTTCACTTAAATATTCTGTCTAGCGAAAGCAGAAATGTTTATTTACGAGTCGTGTTTATATTACGGTCCCCAACCCAGCGCACACCCATTAGGAGGGATGGTTCGACTTCTCACTTTAGCTCGCCTTCAAACGGTAATGTTTTGGCTACCCGGAGGATACTTGGTCTAACACCGGAAGTCGTGAGCTTATGGAGCCTTATGTAAAGTAATCGATATCACGGTTAATGTCTGACCTATCTTTCTGTCGTACCGTGGAAGATAATGAAGAAGTTATGAAACAACACTTAGTCATCTTCATTTACATCTCTGTTGGATGCCTGGTGCTGGTCGGGAGAGTGATCGAGCGATCTGGTCCTGTTAGTGCTCGTCTTCCATGTATGTATTTGTATCCGGGCGATCGCCGAAGCTTTATGTGCGCCTAAAAATATGTGGAAAAAATGCCGAAGGAAGGAAGAAGTGCATAAAAACTCTTGTAACCATTTGCCTATGCACAGACTTCAATTAGCTAACGAGATTCCAGAGAACAAAGCACAGTTTTAGGGGCACTACTTTCTCCTAAATAATCCTAAATTGAAGCATCAAATGCACAAATCTCGGAATACAATTTCTCATTTAGCTATCATTTGGTAGTTCACATAACATTTCTAATGAATTTCACTTCGATAAATCATGTTTAATGTGTTCAATATTCGTGGTAAATAAACATACATAGTATTTACCTTTTGGCATACTTATTGAAGTCACGTGTTGCTTGCTTCAGTTAATCCTCACAAGTAACCCTTCTCAATTGGAAACCCGTGTTTATGCTGTTAAGATATTTCATTCAAAATACTCCTTAGGCGCAGAGCTTTCTTATCAGTGACAAAGCTTGAGAGCGCACAATGCCGGCCGGCACGCTCAGCAGCGGAAATATTCGATGAGCGCCAACAGTGCTGCCACAGTGGCGCAAATGATGTTAATAGCGTGCTGTTAAATTTATATGAAAATGTACATACATACATACATATATGCGGTAGATATGTATATCAAGAGTAAGTAAATATATGTGACCTGGTCTACGAAACGTCAAGAGTATGTAAATATATGTGACCTGGCCTACGAAACGAGGGCTTAGGTGTCAAAAAAAAAAAAATAAATAAATAAAATAAATAAAAATAAAAATAAAAAAATTGAAAAAAAAGCCTTTTCGTCGACCATTTCACATATATAGACAAAAAAGAAAATACTAATACTTCTACACACAACCTATGTAACTTAAAATTAAATTCAAAGCGTGTTTACAGCTGCTCATTTTTATTAGAAGAACGTTGTTGTTAGCGGAAAATTTTAGATTTAGTCAAAATCACTGCTGGATTTTTGTGAAAATAATTTTAAGTTTAGAATTTAGAATTTGCAATATTTGAAATTTAAGCCGTCTGGCAGCACTGTATACTACGCAAACGCATCACAAGCCATTTGTTTCCTAACAAACTCACACACACACACATCAACAGCATTGGAACTTTAGTTCTTCGCCGACTGCCGTCGAAATTGATAAAAACACCAGCGCACAGGCTGCGCCAAAACACATCGTGCTCGACCGTTAAGCGCAACAGTTGCGAGCCAATTGAAGTAGCGCCTAAAAACACCAATTATTTTTAAGTGTTAAAAAAAGTATTTGAAAGTTTTAAAGTTTAAATTCGAAATTCGTTTACAGTTGTGTAGTGTGGCTTTGAAATTAAAAAAAAAAAAAATTTATTAGCTTTCGCAGCAGAAGCCAGTGGCTGCCAAATGTTTATTGTTGTTCATTGTTAAGTAGCCTGTGCTGTGCATTTAAAGTTATGGCCGTTACGCGCCAATTCAAAGTGCTTAATAAATGTGTTAATTAAAATTAAAAAAAAAAAATAAAATCTGCAATAATTTAGTGAAACATCATTTTCGAAAGCTTCGCATGACTTAGTAAGTTGAAACAAATATTTCCATATGTCTGTATATTGCCATGAGTGATTTCCTTTAAATGTCACATTTAAACCGTTGCTGCCGTTGTTGTTTACTGCTTGTGAATTCAATGCAAATCAGATGTGTATGTATGTATGTGTGTTTATAAATGCGAATGAATTTGAAATCAATTGCGAGTGCTGTAACCTCAGCGAGTTGGATTTATAAAGTTGGAAAATTGATATGTATGTACGTTGTTGTTGTTGTTGCTTGGCGCTGCCGCCATTCGATTGAGTTCTTTTGCAACGGCAATTGGTGTGCAGTTGTTGTTGCGCGCCATACGAATTGTATAAATAAATTTAGTGTTGGTGCTAGTGGTGAAGGAAATAGCAAATCAAAAAAACAAAAAAAAAATAATTTATAAAAATACAAATAATATGCAAATTGAAAATAAAATTAAATAGTGTCGCTTAAGCGAATGTGTGCATAATTTTCGTGAAAAAATGTAGCAAATATAATACAAAATTTCAAATCGAAATAAATTCATTGCTATTCGAAAGCGACAACCAGTGCCGCGACAACTCAATCCAAAAGCTATGCTTTTCAAATAGCTTTGTGCTTGAAAACGTGTGTTTAGCATTTTCGGAAATTAAAATGAAGTAAAAATTGCAAAAAAATCCCATTTTTGTGAAATGTCAAAAAAGATATTAGTGCAAATTTTACGTGTTGAAAAATTATATATGAAATAAAACTATTTAAAACTATTAGAAATATTACATGAAAATATAAACAAATTTTGTGTGTGTCCTTGAGGCCAGTGTAAGTTTGCTTTCCTCCTTTGCCAAAAGAAATGCAGACATTAAATGAACAAAAAGGAAGTTGTAGTCAAATCAAAATTAACAATTTTAATTAAAAGGTTTTAGTTAAAAGTGTCCAGCACTGAAATTTTGTAACCTGTACAGTCACTCACTTAAGGCGCAAGGTTTTTGAGCAAAAAATGTATTAATTATTAATTTTTTATTAACTAATATTTTCAATAATTTAATATAAAAAATCACATAAAAATAAATTTTTTATGCAAAATTTTCTTTATTCTAAAGATACATATATACATATGCATTTTAGAAAGTGTTGTAGAATTTTCAAACGAAAATATTCAAAACTCGGCTACACGACGTCCTTTTCAACAGGCCCTCGGAAAAAAGTTTTCTTCGCATTGACCACAGAATTGCTTAGGGAATCGTCTGAAGTAACAAGAAAGATTATGTGATTGATTCTTTTCTGTAAGACTATAAGCCAAGTGTAGAGCGACGAAAACAAAAAAAGGGAAAATCGTATTTTTGGCCGACGTTTTTAGAAAAAATGAAAATTTCTTGGCATTTTGAATGTTCAAAAATTTTCCGTTCAAGACTATGAAAATTATAACTCGAAGGCCTGTGTATACGAGGGCTGCTATATATATTTCTGGCCTAATAATGAAAATAGGAATATTTATCAACGAAAATGGTTTTATTGTTTTTCAAAAAATTCTCCATCAAGATTTATACACTTTTGCATGCGATCAAATCAATTTTCGAAGCACTTTTTCCACTCCGATTGAGACACCTCCAAAACATGGTTTTTGAATGCTTCAACAGCATCTTCTGGCGACGAAAATCGTTGACCTCGCATTATTTTCTTGATGTGTGGGAATAAAAAGAAGTCATTGGGTGCCAAGTCAGGGCTGTACGGCGGATGACCCATCAATTCGACGTTTTGACCGGTCAAAAAGGCGTTGGTTTGAGCCGATGTGTGAGAGCTGGCATTGTCATGGTGCACAATGATTCGTCTTCTCTTCTTCGATTTTCTAATTTCTCTGAACATTTCAGGCAAACAAATGGTGGTATACCACTCAGAATTGACCGTCCTACGTTGCTCAATTGGAACAGTCGCCACATGACCAGTTTTGCCGAAGAAACAGGCGATCATTTGCTTCGAAGTGCTTCTATCACGAACAACTTTCGTTGGATTTGGCTCGTCTTGGAAGACCCACACGGTCAATTGCTGTTTTGTTTCGGGCTCATACGCATAGATCCATGATTCGTCACCTGTCTGTTCTGCGATCGTATTTTTCACCATTTCTTTACATCAATCCACGCGAGCCTTTTTTTGAGCGATTGTCAAATTGTGTGGGATTGTGCGGGATTGTGTTCATGCAATATCGAATGTATGCTGGTGAAAGAAATGCATAGGCATGCCTCTATCTGAAGGTATGTCACATGACGGTCTTGCATTATCAGTTCACGTATGGCATCGATGTTTTCTGGCACAACGGCTGTTTTTGGACGACCTTCACGGAATTCGTCTTTGAGCGAGCGTCGGCCACGATTGAATTCGTTGTACCAGTTTTTCACAGTGCTATAGAATGGTGCTTCATAGCCTACAAAGATTTTATTTCATCGATGCACTTTTGTCGTGATAATCCACGTCGAAAGTTGTGAAAAATGATCGCACGAAAATGTTCACGAGTTAATTCCATTTTTTGGCCGAGATGAATTTTTTAATTCCCTGTAAATAAAACAATTCATGATTATATGACAAAACGTTCGGAGTGATGTTATGCTAAAAAATGTCAAACTTTCCAAAGGAAATGTCAGATTGCACCTGGCAACACTTAGTGTTGTCTAGGCCAGAAATATACATTGCAGCCCTCGTAACTTCATTAAGACCAGATGTTTTCCATACAAGAACATGGTATCGACCGTTCGGTTTCTATGGCAGTTATATGATATAGTTGTGCGATATCGGCATTTTTGACAAATGAGCAGCTTTTTGGGGAGAAAAAGACATGTGGACTAATCCTTTAATAAATTTTTTCTTAAAACCGCTCTATATTGTTGTATTAGAATAATTACAGAGAAAACTTTCATATGCACCAGGTTGAGAAGTCGGCAATAGGTATGCCACTTTCAGCAGAAATTCTATGCCAGCCTTTGCACTACCAGACTGTAGTATGAATCACTGCAAGCACTTTCATAGAATGTTATTTTTAAACCATATTTTCCTCTATCTTTTCGATAGAGACGAAACTCAGCGCATGCTATAACTTTGATACGTGATAACTCCCATCCAAAAGTGTACGAAACTGGTCCGTTCCTTCGTCTAAGCGCCAAATATGCGGATCACGGTCCATCCGGTTGACTCTGTATCGAACACATCGGTCAATATGGAAGATATCTTATCATGGAATATCTGTTCACTATCCCCTTTTTTAAGAAAACATACTCAATACTGGCTCCAAATAATCAATTTCATGTTATATCATTGTGCTTATAGTTTGATTTGATCAATATACTATAAGATATGTAAATAATCTTAATATTTTCAAATCAACAGAAGAGAAATATATGAAACTGCTGGTTGATCGATTTGGAACATATAAAGGATCTTCACGCTCCAGATACTTTTTAAAATTTTGACCGATGTTTCAACATCATTTTAGTAATCCTGGTCAGGTCTGAGGTATAACGACTTTTGTAGAGCAGAATTATACTTTTTTATATAATAATTATCAGCAACTCTTAAACGGGTTCCACGGAGCGGCAATTTCAGTTTGAGAAACAATAAAAAATCATAAGGAGTCAAATCTTGTGAATACGGTGGTTGATCGATTATTTTTTTTGAAAAAAGTTCAGCTTTACCGGGACGAGTCGAGCAAGAACTCTTTCATACTCAAACTATCCCTACCAAAATCGTTACAACGGACTCGCGAGAGATGTCGAGCTCTTTTGCCATCTCTCTAACACTTATCTGACGATCTTCAAGCACTATGTCGTACACTTTTTTAATATTTTCGTCAATTGAAGAGCTCGAAGGTCGTCCAGAACGAGGCATGTCTTCAACGATCTCTCGACCGTCTTTGAAGGCTTAGTATCACTCATAAGCTTATGTTTTTGACAAAACTGAATCACTGTAAGCATTTTCCAACATTCGCAACGATTCCGTACAGAACATTTGGTTGGAAAAACAAAATTTAAGACATATGCTTTGTTCAATATTTTTTCCATTGTAAAAATCGCAACGCACCACTGAGGTGAACCGACTTAAGCAGCTGCTGTAAGCAAGCTGGCTGCCAAATCGGGCTCATATTTGACATATGTAGTAATTAAGGAATTTTTTTGAATATCACTTATCTGGAGAATTTAAATTACAATTTCCTTTGACATTTTTGTCCCAATGTAATTTAGCTGTATTCTCGCGCAGATGTGGAGAGGCCAACGATTTGGCTTTACGATGGCCATTATCACAACGTAGCTTTAATAAAAACAGTTATTTTTCACTTATACACGCATGATTATGTAACCCTTCATTAAATTTGTTTTCAATTAAATCAGTTTTTCATTGCTCCACGCTCAGCTGGTGTTCTACTCCAATCATGTTAATCAAGGCTAATTTATTATCACGTGAATGTGAACAACAAACAGTATATGTAAATATAGGCAAATGTACTCTAAATGCTTCATAATTCAATTAGATTACGCGTTTAATTAATTTCTGATTCCGTCATTAGTGCGAATACTGTGACGTAAGGTCGGCAGGCACAAGCCAAATGTACGCACAGCGTCTGCTGCAACGGTAAAGCACAGCGAGCGCCGACAAAACCACCTAGAGTGATTCGTTAAGCGGCCGCTGTCAGCAGATTCCATTGCATAAGCGATAAGAGGACGAAAGTATTTGAAAAGCACATTTTGGGTTGAGCAGTAAGCACAGACTAAATATTTTTATATAATTGAAAGTGATAAAAACGAAAAAAACAATTTGCCTTAACAACTGCGTCTTAACCTAGTAGATTTAGCTGAAGAATCAGTAATTATATTTTTGTAGACGTAAGTATGAATATGTTTTTATAAGTGTGTTGGAAACGCGGATAATATCTGATATTGATAATACTATACATTTCTCAATTGGTGTTATACTGTTCGGGCATCACAGAATACATACGAGTACTACATACATTCTTATATATGTTTATGAGATAATTGAATTAATATATTTTTTCTTCAATTCCCTGCTCTTATGCGCAATTTTCCAATAAAGAACGTTAATTATTTTTCTTAAGAATATTAAGCGTTTGATAAGATTTCTCACATAGGAAAGTTGCGAATCGAACACACAACTAGTAGTATAAGATAGTGAAAGTTGCTGTTGCTTTTGCAAAATAGTTACTTTTGTGCATGTGACGGCGTTTATATTGGGGGGAAGCATCGAAAGCCGGAGTGCGGAATTTTAAATCCGCTAAAAATAAACTACTCCCAACTCAAGACTCTCCCACGGAACCATCGTCGAAATATTACCGTGAGAGGGACAGGACATTTAAGTCTCCTCTTTTTTGCGGACTGACGGACGCCTAATATGTTAAAAAATATTCTCAGTTTTGTCATTATGAATGCTAACGCTTCGCTAACAGCTTTCCATTTATAAATCGACTGACACGTGGGTGTCGATAAATTACAGACCGTAAAACTACCACCGAGTGTGGTTTTTAGTTTTTCCCTTGTAGGTATTTAAAAAACGAGGGCAATAAAAATAATATATGTTTAGAGTCTTCTATATACTCAATATACGTCGGACAGTATACGTCGGAATAATGTCATTATGGAATCTGAAAAGGTAGCTTCTAAAGCACTCATACTCACTAAGTATTTGAGTCAGATGAAAGTCTAGGTCCCTATGTCGTCTGTCTATCCACGAGTGGATGTCAGGTATAAGTTGATGGGGGCCAGCGCCTTTTGAATGAGGAATTCCACCGTTCCTGCCACATTTTAGTGCCCTTATTCCTCTCCTCTGTATTTGCCGATAATGTTTTAGGCGCTGATAGCTGATATAATCATTCGAGTTCATCTGCCTGGATGTCAATGAGCGGCACACTGGCTAATACTTTAGCAGCGTCGGTTGATATAGTCCGGAAAGTACTTGTCACTCAAATTGTAGAAAGACTATGCACTGCAATGATTTGTTTAGCATACGGTTATATACTTATTGGCTGTATCCATACTGCTGCTGCATTACGGAACTTATTGCTTTCGCTATTAAGAATCGCCGGCTGGAACGCACATATCACTTTCGATAGAGCATTATAAATTTTGTTTGCTTTACCGGCAGAATACGTCAGGTGTTCATTAAATTTTCATTTTAAATTCAATATTACTCCCAGATATTTCAGCTGCGGCTGTGAAGTAGTCTCGGCGGTGAAGCATGTAAAGCCGTCTCAGCATTGGTTTGTTTATTAACGAACCCATTCAACCAAAAGGTACTTCCTTTTTCACGGTGACAACAAAAATTATTCCCTTCGAATCCCAAAAATACAGACCCCATAATCTTGCTAGCCGACTGTTGTGTTTTTCTATGCTTAATCTTTCACACGATACGCTCGATAGAACCTTATACGCAATGTTAAGGAGACTTATCCCATGGTAGTTGGCGTAGATTGTGGGGTCTCCCTTTTTGTGAATTGGCCAGAGCACACTTAAATTCCAATAGTTGCGCATGCTTTCGTCCGATAATATTTTACAAAGAAGCTGATGCATGCTTCTATCAGTTCTCCCCCGCCGTGATTGAATAGCTCGGCTGACAATCCATTGGCCCCCCCCTACTTTGTTGTTCTTCAGGCGGGTAATTGCTATTCGAACTTCTTCATGGTCGGTTAATGGAACGGCTGCTCCATCGTCTACGATCTTCTCCTGGTGTTATATTTTCACTGCTATTTAGCAGGCTGGGGAAAAGTTCCCTCCATAATTTTAGAATGCTCTAGGCATCGGTCATTAGATCACCTTTGGGGTTTCTGAAAGAGTATGCTCCGGTCTTAAAACCCTTCTGTTAGCTGCCGCATTTTTTCGTAGAATTTTCAAACATTACCCTTGTCGGCCAGCTTGTCAAACTCTTTGTAATCACGCATTTCGGTCTCTCTCTTTTTTTTTTGTCTTCAAATGCGTCTCGCTTCCCTTTTAAACTCTTGGTATCTATCCCATCCTCACGTGTTGTGGTCGATTGCAATGTTGCGAGGTAGACAGTCTGTTTTCTCTCCGCAGCAACACGGCACTCCTCGTCGTACCAGCTGTACTTTTACATTTTCCGAAAAACCAATGGTTTGGACTGCAGCTGTACGTAAGGAGCTTAAAATTCCGTCGAACAGTTCCCTTATACCGAGTTGTTGACGAGTATTCTCAGGAGTACAAGTCTAGTCGAAAATCGTTCGGCTGTCTGTAGTGATTGCAGCTTCTTGACGTTGAACCTTCCTTGTGTTTGTTGACGTGCGTTTTTTGCTGCACAGAGACGGCTGCGTACCTTGGCTGTAACAAGATAGTGGTCCGAGTCGATGTTACGACCTCGGAGTGTACGCACGTCTAAACCACCGTCTCCGTCCGTCTATCACAACATGATCGATCTGTTTGGTGGCTTTTCGATACGGAGACAACCAGCTGGGCAGGGACACCTTGCCAATTAAGGGACCGGACATTCTAGGTGCATGCATTCAAATCGTAATCCTTAATTCGTTTACCATGGTCGTCATCAAAAGAGGGGCTCTCATCCGAGGCTGATTAAACTTTTTCATTTGGGGGCATTTTTTACGTGGCGTGTCTCAAACCCAGCGCACCATCCTGTGGAGGGATGTTTCGCCTTCTCACTTTAGCTTCAAACAGATGTTTTTTTAGCTCGGACCGAAAGTCGTATGCTGTTTGAGCCAAACAATTTTGTTTGCTTTACCGGTTGGCGAACAGAAAAATTGTGAATCGCAAGCGGATTGAATAACAACCTGTTAAGTCACACATACACAAAATTCAATTATATTTAATTAATTAACTTGTTGTTCTTATATAATTTTGTGTCAATTTGTTGACAAAAACGAAAAGCCTAAAATGGCTGCAGATATGTAAGGGACAACGACTAAAGGACTGCGAAAATATACACGTTTTCTGTTACGACTCTCACAACAGACAGCTGAGTTGTGTTTCAACTCTTAATATAAAATATATGTACATATGTACATATAAACATATATTACGACGGTCATGTTCTACCGTATTGAACTGAATGTCTTTTGTGAATAAAAATAAATACGAATTAAAAAAAGCAAAATTAATTGCTTTCAAAGGAGTTTTATTGGCATACAACAATGCTTTCATTTTGACCATACGTTCAACATGTCATGTCAGTAAAAAACAGACATGTTGTACTCTTTGTGACGGGCCTATTATTCGCAATTACCGTGTCATTTTGGCGTCTTGTTCCTTTTCTTTGTTATTTGACCACTTTTTACTCTCTACTCAACAGTAGCTCAATATACCACAGAGTCTGAAAAATCAATGACTGATTTATTTTCAAATTTGGTAGGGAATGAAACTACGAAAGCAAGTGACCATATGGGTCATCTTTTTCCCGAAAGCACATAGCAAATCATTCGGCGAAAGTATTTTAGAAGTCTTCTCATTTAATATTATATTTAAATTTCTGCAAAAAATAATTTTAAAAATTTGAAGCACAAAATTACTTTATAGTAAGGTCAATATGTATTGTGTTATGACGGTATGGTGAAAAACAGCGCTACGTAATATAGAACCGATTACAGTTAACTTTATAGATAAATATATATAGTGACTTCTCTAACACATCTTATTAAGTTTTATATTTTCCAAAAATACTATACAAATAAATTGATTCCAAAGCTGAATGTGTGTTATCTACAAGTATACACTGCTAGTCAATAGGTTAGACGCACCTTTACTTGCATTGCAATTGTTTGAATGTTTATTATTTGAATGATGATTCAAAAAAAGTTGATTTGCAAAAACATGTATAAATTAATGATAATTTAAATATAATATTTAAATGATTATTCAAACCTAACAAAATTGTGTTTTTCAAATATTTTCTTAACGCTACTCAAAAAAAAAGGTGCCTTTTTCTTGATCATTGGATAAAACTCACATAAGCTTTTTAATTTTTTTATAAGAAAATATTTTTTTTCTTACATTTTTAGTTCGCATTACTATTTGATTTATTATTATGATTAGTTCTCCTTTGTTATAATAAGTAATCTGGTCCTTCATAGAATGATATAGGGAATCTATGTAGCTCAAGGAAATATCCCTCCAAGTACGTTTAATAGCTGCAGTTAAAGTTTCCTTATCTTCGTATTGCTTTCCTACTTCGTATAGCCAGCCCCAAATCAAAGAGATCTCTTAAATGGAAATACGGACTCAACAATGTTTTGAAGCGAGCGCCGTTCATCTTCTGATCGACAAAAATCAAGTGAATTGTTCCATAAAACGTGTTGGCACCCCACATCATGACTCCACCTTCTCGGCTGTGGTGGCGACTTAATAGTTATAACTCATCTTTCCGCAAATCATGTTAATAGTATTGAAAACTATCAGGACCATCTAAAGTAAAACCTTTTTCATCGATAAAGTAACTGAACGCCAATCATTAAGTCGAGTGCCAGATTGAACAGTCCACATCATGTATTCTTTCGTGAATCGAAGCCGTTTCTCTTTGCGTAGTTCATTCAGTGGGAGTGTTTTCTTGATTTTAAAAAACTCTAGGTGTTTTGCATTTCTGATTGTACGCTGTACAGTTGAAAGGCTTGCTTTTACTCCGGCTAATTCCTTTACCATAGCTGCAGACTTAGTCGAATTTGAAGCAATTCTAACAATTTTGCGTACTGCTTGTTCAGATAGGGCTTTCTTTTTTCCTTAAAAGTTATTTCCATTTGCCTCTGGATCCTTTAAATATCTATCAACGGTTCTGAATCTGCGTTCTCTCTGTTTGGCGATGTTTCGATTGGATAGTCCTTAGGAGTGGAAAAAGTCTACTTTTTCCCGTTCCAATAAGCTCAGAATAGTAGCTTTTCGAATTATTACTTTAAATTTAGCTCAAAAACAATTTATTTGATTATTTTTAGTATTTTCTCAATAGAAAAAATGCACTTGTTTACGCTGATTATAAATAATAAATTCGGTTGCACCGAAGCTAAATACCCTTCACAGGTGCACTTCTGTTAGTAACTATGTGTCCAGTTTGTATAGAAGCTATTTGCTATAGTAACCCGTTCTGAACAATTTCTTCGGAGATTACATTGTTACCTTAAAAAATAATCTATACCAAATTTCGTGAATATGTCTTGTTAAATGGGAAAGTTGTCCATACAAGAACTTGTTTCCGATCGCTCAGTTTGTATGGTAGCTATATGCTATAGTTAACCGATCTGAACGATTTTCTCGGATATTACATTTTTGCCCTAGAAAATAATCTATGCCAAATTTGGTGAATATATCTTTTCAAATGCGAAAGTTTTCCATATGAGAACTTGATTCCGATCGTTCAGTTTATATGGCAGCTATATGTTATAGTGGTCCGATATTGGCCGTTCCGACAAATGAGCAGGTTCTTGAAGAGAAAATGACGTTTGCAAAATTTCAAAACGATATCTTAAAAACTGAGGGACTAGTTCGTATATATACAGACAGACGGACGGACAGACAGACAGACAGACGGACATGGCTAAATCGACTCAGCTCAACATACTGATCATTTATATATATACCTTATAGGGTCTTCGACGCTTCCTTCTGGGTGTTACAAACATCGTGACAAACTTAATATACCCTGTTCAGGGTATAAAAAAACAACACTTTGGTGCGTCTAACCTAAGACCAGCAGTATATGAACTTATTGATATTGTATCTGTCATTGTTCTCTCAAACAAGCAAAAAATTAATAACTCTGTGCAATATTCCGTAAGAGTATAAAAAATCTAGTTTTTTCCGAAACCTGCCTTTAACGTGCGCTTACCCTTCCGATTTAATTGGCCGCATTTCCTGTTAAACATCTCGCGGATTCCTTTAACTTAAAAAAAAAATAAATTTTCCGTGAAGTTTGATTTGGCAATTTTTTTGTCATTAAAATTAATACAAGCAAAAAGTATGTAGGCCTGGGCTATAGTCAAACCAACCAGAACTGAAAATTATTCTGAAAACATTGTATGTTTTCTTCTCATATATTTGTGATGTGTTTATTAATGTTTGCCACGGTTGGGAATCATGTTGAATTTGAACGCGGACTTGTAAAAAAGAAAACTATTCCAACTAATATTCTCTTGGTAATAAATTTCCTTGAAAAGCAATGACCAAGTTATCCAGTTGTATTCGCAGAAAGAGAGTGCGTGGATATCTCATTAAGTTGGTATAACTGCTCTCTTCAACGCTTCCAAGTTCTGCATTTCACACATTTTAGACCAGTTTTACCAGTGTGTATAGTTCATATGACAAATTATTTTAAAAATTAAATAGAGTATAAACAAAAGTCTCAAAAACTTCATCATTTCCTATACTTCTCACTAGAGGATAGCGTCTCAATTTAAAAACTGATATTGGGGTGTTCAAACCATTAAAGCGCTCAATGAAACTATTTAGATAGACATTCAAATTTTGATATTGGATGGATTTCAAAACTTTGTTGTCTAATTTGTGATAAAGCTGGGCACTCGCAGAGGAAGTGAAGAACCGTTTTTTTGCTTCCACCGAGTATGTAGCTAGGGCACGATTTTTTCACGCATGTTCTCCTATGTAATAAGTCCTTGGTTTTTATTTTGTCATAGTTTGGTTATATCTGTTTCATTATCCTGCATTTACTTGTAGGTCTTCATCTGTTCTACTTGCTCAAACTGCGTACTGAGATTTCTCTTGATCGCTCCTAGCGAACACTGTACTGTCTATGCTTTGAATTCGTCTGGAGAGGTTCCTGACTTGGCCAACTCGTTCCCGTATCCTCCGCAGTTGTGCAATAGAACTTCATAGGAAGTCCCTATTGAGTCCAACCTTGAGAGGATATGGTCTGATATATTTGGATTAGTTTCATGCTTCGCTATGTTGAACCTATTCCTAACACCAAACTCCTTAATTCTTATGGCAGAAAGTGTTGCCATTTTACATATGAAAATGTTTACGGGAGTTGGTTCAGAGGCATATTTAGCGCATTGTTCAGATTTGACTTAGCCGCTCCACTGCTCTCTGAATTTTATTTAATTTCCTGATGTTATATTGTTTATTTAATGCTGGAATTTGATTTACGGTCGTATACATTCCCAGGACTATATTCGATTTTAGGTCCCAGTTTCTGCTGAGTTTCCTTTTGCACGTTTAATGCGCTATATAAGTTTTCGCATACATTTGCCATATATATTTTCCAATTCGGTTTTATATCTACCTTGACACCTAAATACTTTGCTATGTGGGGATAGAGGCATTGTAGTACCATTGAGTGAAGGAAGTTAAAATTGAATAGCGTCACTTCCTATTTATTGTGGTTAACACTTAGTCCATTTTTCGTGGTCCATAGGTGTTACCTCCGCAAGGCTGCTTTCATAATCTCACTGAATGTGGAAGGAAATAACCCTGATGTCGTTAACACTATATCACTCGCGTAAGCTAGTGCCTTAAGGCTTATGGGTCTAAAGTCTTTGGCACTAATAATGTGTTCTTTTCCATGGTTTTGGTATGAACAACATTTTGACTCTTTTCTAGCTTCTTGGGATATAATATAGCTGGATACTGGCCTTATAGATCATTTAAGCTTTAGATCCACAGGTTGCTTTAGCTTCTGTAGCGTTATGGGAGTAATCTTCTCCCTCTTTTCGTTTTCGTCCTTCTGGACAACATGACCTAGCCAGCGTAGCCGCTGTCTTTTAATTCGCTGAACTATGTCAATAGTGGGAGTAATCCCTTCCAATTTAAATGGTAAGAATCTGTTAATTTTATATTCTATGTTAGTTATGAAGCCAGACTAGTCTTCTATACTCTGATTATTGCCTCCTATTGCCGAGGATTGTTGACTTCTAAGGAAGTATGTGTTCATTAGAACCTTAGGCGAATCTCCAGCAGAGTACCTTCTTCTGTCTTTAAATATTGAATAATAATTTTTGATGAGTTTGGAATTTCTTGCGAGAAACTATGATTGCTCTATTGTCGACGCTTGCAACAATTTTACAGTTTTTAAGCACTGAGAGGGTTTTCACTATACTTCCTTTCGGCAAAATGTTTCAGACGACCTCTAAACGTCTTAAGTTCAATAGATTGCCGAAAACTCTGCGAACTCTCTCAGAAAATCGATAGATAGAGCCAAAGAAGAGCAATTTTTTCATGGTTTTCAAATATGCCTAAAATTGTTTGGGCAATTAGTTCAATAGAATACTTAGTATCCCGTTTTTTCTTACTTATGATCAAACTAATACACAATTACAAAAGAAACGTTAAATTCTGCTACAACGAAGCTATAATTCGTTCACATGCGTATTTTTTATTTACTTATGAAAATATGTTTATTCCAATTTTGATCGGCTAGTTATATTGCAACTAAATGATGATATATCCGTCAAGTACAATTTTCCGTGACTCGTTCTAGCATTTCGAATAGTGACTGGCGAATGGCACGGGTAATGTTTGGTAAAAACCTTGAATCGAAATCTCTACATTGACTTAAGACTTTACATATTCTCACAGGAAAAAGTCGAATTATATGATATCACATGACCTCACCGGTATGATTTATGCAGAACCACAGACTACAACAAACCCTTCTTTTTTTTTGTTGAAATGTCATTTCTTGTATCTCTTCCGGTTGCTCTTCATCCCAAATGCGGCAATTTTTTTTATTATATACCAATTGAGGCAAAAATGGGTCTGATCGCTGAAGAAAAGTTGACTCGAAAACGTCGGATCTTCTTGGAACTTTTTAAGAGCCCATAGAGCGAAGCAATGTTGCTTGTGAAGGATGAGCGGCTTTAGTTCTTTCACAAGCTGCAGTTTGTACGCTTTCAATTTAAGATCTCGACGTAAAATGCGCCAAGTCGTTCCATACGTGAGTCCGAGTTGTTGCGAACAGCTCCGAATCGACTCTCCAGGATCTTCGTGTACACTATACAAAATAATGCTAGTAGTACGCTTAGTAGATCGATTATGTTGATCATAATAGAACGAATTTTCGTAATAAAGTTTAAAGATTTGTAATCGTAGTTCAGATGTAAGTCTCTCCGTGCTGAAATGAGAAATAATACTGAACAAAAAAACATGACAGCTTAACACGACTCACGCGGGATCTATTAAGAAAAGTTTATTTAAAAAAATACCTGTACTTGGATGACTTGTTATATATATTTTATAGGGTTTCCGACTGTGGTCTGGGTGTTAAAAATTCCATGACCAACTTAATATACCTTATTCAGGTATAAAACCACAACATTATATTTATTTCCTGCGGCCTTGTTGACAGTTGACACAAAGCAATGCAACATTGATTTAATTGACTGACTTTTAGTCATACGCACACCTTTATTTGACGGACATACTTACAAATGTAACTTTAAGACTAAGCTTTGAGGTTGTAATAAATAAGGTTTTATTTTACACATAGACACATACATATGTATTTAAGTGTAAAGCTGATGTTTATCACCGATGTCTGTTTGTAGGCTTTTCTTGTGAAAAATTGCACCAATAAATATTTATGGTTATTTAATGGAAAATAACGGTTTTACGCATTTATATGTCCACCAACATTTGGGTGAGCTTGTATTATCGACAAAATACACAACGACTTTATATACAAATATGCGTATGTATTTAATTACGGAATAAGACGAATTTATGCATTTGATTGACGTGAAGCACAAATGCCATCAAAGTGAAAATAACAGTATTGTGTAATCTTTTGGCACAAAAAATAGTTTGACAGCGTGTTTTTTTGTGTGAAATCAGTTTCGTTGGCGTTAAAGGGCAGCACCAAAACGTACGGTGGATGGTGACCTACCTCAAGCCGTAACACGTTAGTCATTACGGTATACACTATGAACAAAAAGTTTTAAGACTGACAGTCATACTAAGCTAGGAAAAAATATTTCGACGCATCGGTTTCGTACAAAATTTAAATTGAAAATTCTTACTTTTTTATTGCGATGTAAAGTTGTATGGCCCATCCATTGCTCTTCACTCCGCTTGCTTGAAATTATTTTCTTTTTCTAATCTCAAGTTTATTTCAAAGATGATCAATGGGGTTTAAGTAGGTATTCTAGTTTTGAAATCAAATTTTGGGCAGTTTTTTGAATTTTATTTAAAAAAAAAAACAGAAAATATTTTTACCATCCAGTTTTTTATGGTGTTTTTATTGATATCTTCAGAATGCAAAAAAAAAAAATTTACAAAAAATATTAAAAATTAAAATAATTAGAGGGGGAGAGAGACAGGTGTAAAAAAAAATGTCGCATCCTGGTGACATTGATCCTGACTCTCCTGGTGGTCTGAAAAAAAAAAATCAAAGAAAATTCTTAATCAGTAAGGATGCCGTTATAGTCCGGGAACACGAAAAAAAATTTGTTTGAAAATAAAAATTATTTTTTACGCTCTTTTTAGAAATTCCTGAATTTTTTAGTGGCTGGTAGGAACGATAAAGGATTATATAAAGCAGGTTCGCACAAAATTTCAAGTAAATCGGTTGTATAGAACTTGAGTTAATGCCGGTACCGTGTGAAAAAAAGTAGTTTCGAGAAAAACGCGTTTGAAAAATTCGATACGGCCGAACCGGGCTAGGTACTGCGTCACTAAACTAACTATTGCTCTTAAAATAATTTCAATTTTTAAAAATCCTTTGGAGGATATATTCTTAAGGGTCTAAACTTTAAATATATGAAAACTTTTAATAAAAAAATCTAATTTTTCAAAATTCTAGAGTAGAATACCCCCTTAAATAAGGGTGTTGAGTTGGGATGGGGAACATTTAAGCAACCACATTTAAACATTGTTAGGGTCATTGTAATTCACAAGTCGCCTTGTAGAACTATTCTAAAAGCATTTTGCTTCATATATTTTCATAGGATATCTAAATACGAGTTCTGGTCCATATTATTTTCGACCAAAACACGATCCCGTCTCTATGTTTAATAGTTTTAACCATATCCTTTGAATTGAGCTTTTCTTTTTTTTATAACTAAAAAGTGGCTTTTCTCAGGGCGTTCTAGACGAAAAATTTAGTATCTTCGTCTGTGCTTCGCACAGTTTCAACTCTAACCTGCTTTTTGTAGTAATATCAAGACGATCATTGACTTCATTCAGCTTACAAATGAAGAGTATTTTACCGTACGTAATATTTTTCTCTTGTCGCTGTCATTCAGTGTAGAAGGGCGACCACTTCGGGATGTTGAACTTTTCTCTGCTATATCAGTTAACCATTTTTTGCTTTAATGAGCGACTACGCACCATAAGCACAGATATATGTGAATAAGATGTATATTGACTTACATGTAGTTCAATTATGAGTTCTCGTTCTCTAATTCTCAACTCTTTTCGGCCAATAACTCCTCTTTTATTCAATTTTGATCGCGAGTATACAAATAAAAAAAGCTTTAATTTACATTTACATAATAATAACAGAGCATTTCAATCATCTGTATCAGGACTTTTGTGAAACGGATTAAACATCAAGCCGTTAAAAACAACCGTCGCCCCTTTCACAAAGCGAAGATCTCTGTACTCTCGGCGGTAAGGCAGAGTGGAGTGATTCCACACTCGACCTACTACTGAGGGTCAGCATTATCCAATGGTACACTGAGGGCTGAAGACACCGAAATGCATTGGAACAGACATACAGAACACCTGAATCTAGATTGTCCAGCAATTTGTAGAAGCTGGCTCAAGACCCTTGGATCCACCTACGTAGATTTATATTTAAAAGAATAAAGGAAATAGTTAAAAATGAGCATTAAAGTAGCAGGCTTCAGACAGATTTCTGTCCGAGATATTGAGAAGGTTTTGACATGAAGCCAAAAATAGAATGGCATAAAGTAACACTACAATTGAGTATCAAACGGAACAAAAAAGGTTTGAGAAATCTTACAGCTGAACTTATTTTTGAGAAAGTTTGAATGAAGCTGCTGCATTGTCCTTTTCATCCACACTCCTGTATAATGAAATAATCAGCCATAATGTCATAACATAATACCATAAATATGAATAATGCCTATTTTCTGCAATGAGGTTTTCAACTTTCAAATATTACTCATACGCCCCAGCATACATATATGCAATCGTAACTTTGCTTGGCTTCAGATTGGTTTAATTAATTGTTACAGATTTAACCTGTACATACTAATACTATTATGGCCTGTATTAGATAGTACAGAGAGTAATTCCTGGAATATTAATTGTATTAAATCTAAACACAATTTTTGGATTATTAAATTGTTTGTAAACTGTGCTTTGTGTTCCATGTGTTTATCATTGACAAGCGGTTCGTACAGCGTATACAGTGGATCAAGAACAGATAATTCATTTGTGCGATAGTCACTGCTACTTCTACTAAGTTCATATGCTATGGTACTATTACTAAAAAATACTAAAAATACGTAATGAGGTACCTTTTAAATTCCTTAAATGAATTACTGATGTGAGCCACGAAGCAGTTCAAGGAAGTATTCAATAAACAATTTTATATAATTTCTTCCAGCTACTAAAAACTTATGTAAAATAACTATGCAAACTATACATAGTATATGTGTAGTAATACCGTGAGGTTTGTGTTCAGCATTTACTAATCGATGATTTGAGTGGAATCAATGCAGTTTTATGAAGAGATAGGAGTGGACTGAGCTCTATTTGTATCAAATATAATTTTAGGTACAGTGATCGGGACTTGCGCCTAAGCTGTTTTTCTCAAGAGGTATTTTTTTATAACTAGTCGACTCTTTTTCTAGGTATTGGGTCATCATTTTTTTAAGAACAGGCAACAAATAAATACAGTTTTTTAAGTTAATATAAGTTAATATTTGAAATCGCGTATTTAATTATTAGCAATTGGGTTTAATATAAAAATTATTGTAAATTATTGTGCTTGAATGGCTAAGTATGTAAAAATGCGGGCTTAATGTTAAGCTTTGTTTACAAATTTTACAAGGGATCACCATTGGTCATAACTTGGAGTAATTTAAGATCTCATATGTCAAAAATTCTGTACAAATTTTGGTACCGTTATAATATTGCTACGCCTCCAACAATTAACGAAATGGCGGAAAATACTATATTGTGAAAACAATTGATAACTACTCGAGTTGTAAATATTATAGATGAAAAATTGTAAAATTTTTAGGTTTTTTTATATAAGAAAAAATTTAAATAATTAAGTCAAAGGAAAATTTTTCACACGTATAATAAGCTGTATCGGTATGAAATGATCGTTTTTTTTTCGTGAAAATGAAACACCAATTTCAAATTAAACAAGCAAAATTCAAGGAATTGAGCATTACTTCTTACACGTTTGGGCCACCTTCTAACAATTTGTGAATACCATGCCAATGACAATGTTCCACCACCCAATTTTTTTTCGACTTCTGCTTACGAATCGTAATGCTGGTCAGACAATGAGACGCGATGAAAACAAATGGTAATCGGAAAGGGCCAAGTCTGTGAATGCAGCTGGAGTAGCAACGCACAGCCAAGTACTTTTGAACCGATTCTGCTTTATGTGCAGGTGCATTGTTATGTTACAAAATTACTTTGTCGTGTCTTCAGGTCTATTCTGGTCGTTTTTCGATAAATCTTTTTTTCTTTACTGGCTTGAAAGCGCTTACGCGGTTATAGCCGAGTTATCAACAGCGCGCCAGTCGTTTGTTCTTTTTGCAATGTGGCGCTAATTGGAGATTCCAAGCGAAGCTAGGTCCTTCTCCACCTGGTATATGCAGCGGAGTGGATGTCTTCTTTTTCCTATGCTTTTCCCGGCGGGTACCACGTCGAATACTTTCAGAGCTGGAGTGTTTTCGTCCATTCGGCGTAGCCGCAGTCTTTTAATTCGCTGAACCATGTTAATGTCGTCGTAGAACTCATACGAGCTATATCGTTCAGTCTAATGCGATATTCATCGTGGTCAATGGACCATAAGTCTTTCGCAGAACTTTTCTCTCGAAAATTCTCTACGCCGACTCATCAGATGTTGTCATCTTCCATGCCTCTGCATCATTTGGCAGGACGGGAATAATAAGTGACTTGTAAAGTTTTATTTTCATTCATCGAGAGAGAACTTTACTTCTCAATTGCCTACTTAGTTCGGAGTAGCACCTGTTGGCAAGAGTTTTTCTGCGTTGGATTTTAGGGCTGAAGTTGTTGTTGGGGATGATGCTGATTCCAAGATAGACGAAATTATCTACAACTTTGAAGTTATGACCGTCGACAGCGACGTGGATGCCAAGTCGCGAGTGCGACGACTGTTTTTTTGATAATAAGATGCATAATTCAAATTGAACAGTTATTGTCTGTGCCGATTAGTTTAAACGGTTTCACCAGGGTTTAGAAGCTATCCCACACCAAATACAGAGCATTGCCTTTTTACCTAATTGATCTTTGTTTGCAGTCGTTGTTGATAGTGGTCCCGGGATTACTCCATGCTTTTCTGTATTTAGGATTCTTAAAATAAATAAAATTTTCAATGCCCGTGACAATTAGATGCAAAACTGTTTTTCTTACGAGCCTTTGAAGCAAAATTTTACAAGTGTTTCTTCGCATTTAATTTTGGATCTTTCCCATAGCTTTCAAATGGTCTGAAATCGTTTGTTGCCCACATTTCACATGGCTGCCACTTACTTTGGACGCAAAGCACCATTTTCAGCCAATATTGCTTGCAGTTCGGTGTTTTCTAACTTTTTTGGTGGGCTTCCACGTTCTTCATTTTTCACATCAAAATCATTATTTATGAGCCGTTGAAAACCGTCTTTTGCATGTTAGAGTACGATTAGCACACGCCTCATTAGATGCATCTCTCCAGGGCATTTCTTCAAATGGAATCAAAAAAATTATTGCTTTCCGCAAGTCATCACTTTTCGGTACAAAATTTCACATTTTCAATACAATGAATTGTTGTTTGTTCAATAACTGTAAAGGTATAAAATATGTTTGACAGATGTCATGCTTACCAAATAGAATAAAAAATTAAGGCGCAATCACAATAAATAACAAATATTCGGGTGACCTGAGGTCAGGAAAAGGAAGGGAACCACACACTTTTTCGCGAAATCACATATATCGAAATCAGACTAATCGATTTCGATTAAACTTAGTACGTGGCATTTTTTTCATACTTCCATGCCACTTTGTGAAAATGTGCGAAATCGGACCACATCCCCGCTTTCTTCCCATACAACACAATTTTAAATTCCACTTGATTTCTTTACTTTCCAGTACATACTTTGCCCTAATAATTCTTTTAAAGTATGAACAAACATTGTCCAAATCCAACCAAAAGTGTGTAAGGCTCTAGTTACCGAATATGTGAACCCTAATATCTATAGTTGACTTTTGATCGAAAATATCGGTCAATGTGTGAGATACACAATTTAAATTCAGAAATAATCTTTTGCTGACAATAGTAATTTTGTGTATCAAAAATGGGTTAAATCGGGTCAGTACCTCCCTAAGCCCTCCTATCCTATATATACTGGATATATCGGCCAATATTTGAGTTGTCTCAATACAGAGCTTTCGACCATCTGACTGACTTTACTCCATATGTTTGGTGATTGTATATGAGGTACCTTAATTAAAACCAGGTAATATTTTTTTAGTATGTGGCATAATAGATAAAATCGGATCAATAGCACCTAATTTCCCATATATTACGCATAATGCTTTTCGTTTTTCTAGCAAATTAATTAAGCGAGAAGTTATATATCGTCATCTGAAACGCAAAGTAAAGTGTCTTCAAGAAATTCGAAAATGAGTATCTTATTGATTACGCTTCACTACTTAATATTACACACATAATATTACATACATATGTTCAACATTTTCAGGATCTGCGGTCAAATATAAACCAGTTTTAACCAATATTAAAATTTTGTTTTACTCATGTTCCATTTTAGTTCGTGTTGTTACGTTATTTTGCATTTCAGGTGATGATATGTACTTATGTGTACGAGTTATAAATATATAGAAAATAGTTATATAGAAATGCTTGGATTCCGATCCTCTGGTTGACGTTTCACACCTTAAGGTATTTCCCTGACGTTGATTCCTGCAAGTTGCAAGAGTACGAGGGCTGCTATATATATTTCTGTCCTAATAATGAAAAAAGGCATATTTATCAACGAAAATGTTTTTTTTTTCGTTGGATTTGGCTCTTCGTGGCTTGCATACATCCATGATTTGTCACCTGTGACGATCTTATAAACGTCTTTTGAAGCACCGCAATCGTATGTTTTCAGCATTTCTTTACACCAATCCAAACGAGCCTTTTTTTGAGCGATTGTCAAATTTTGCGGGATCCAACGAGAACAAACCTTTTTTACGGCCAGGTGTTCATGCAATATCGAACGTATGCTGGTGGGAGAAATGCATAGGCATGCCTCTATCTGAAGGTATCTTACATAACTGTTTTTGGACGACCTTCACGGAATTCGTCTTTGAGCGAGCGTCGGCCACGATTGAATTCGTTGTAACAATTTTTCACAGTGCTATAGCATGGTGCTTCATAGCCATACAAAGATATTAGTTCATCGATGCACTCTTGTCGTGATAATCCACGTGAAAAATGATCGCACGAAAATGTTCACGAGTTAATTCCATTTTTTTGCCGGGATGAATTTTTTAATTCCCTGTAAATAAAACAATTCACGATTAAATGACAAAACATTCTGAGTTATGTTATGCTAAAAAATGTCAAACATTCCAATGGAAATGTCAGATTACACCTGGCAACACTTAGTGTTGCTTAGTCCCGAAACATATATAGCATCCTACGTATAAAATGTTCGATTGCACCCTTTCCTTACTTGTTTTAATAAAAATTTTTTTCTTATTGTGCTGATCTAATATCGGACTAAAAATCCCTGATTTTCAATCAAACAATCTCAAGCTTTGTAAATATTAGTGGTATTAGTACGATTGCTGAAATATCTTCCTTCTGATGGTATTAAATACATATGTATACATGACTATGGTAAATTTCCTCACAAAATGCAAAAGGTAGCGTTTTTACCTACTGTTTTTACGAAATAATAGTTAGATAAAATAAAAACGCAGTTCTGAATCGTTTTCAACTGTTTAGACGTCCGATAACGTTTTGCCAAAAGACTCACGCTTCATTTCCAAAATATTCACCAAAATGTGTTGAATCGATTCATGAGAAATGTTGATATCCCTTTCTGTCTCTCTAATACCAAAACTACGATTTTTACTATTTCTTTAATTTCTCGATGTTGTTGGCATTATTGGCAAAGATGGATGCACGACTCGCATGAAGTAATTTCTCAATGACTTCACGACCGCCACTCAAATATTTACTAATGTGCCCAAAAAATAAGGTGTATTGTATTTATTTTGAAACTTCTTTATTTACTCTTCCAAATCAATTTCATCCCCTTCAAAGTATTCCCCTCCCGATGCAATGCACTTATGCCAATGGAATCTTCGAAACACTGGTTGTAGTCACTTTCCGGGATGGCCTTCAGTTCCGTCTTCGCTGCGGCTTGAATCTCCTCTATCGTATAAAAACGGTGTCCATGGAGCGGTCTTTTGAGCTTGGTGAACAGCCAGAAGTCGCACGGCATCAGATCAGGTGAATACGGTGGTTGCGGAACGATATGGGTTGGGTTTTTGGCGAAATGATCACGAGTTACGAGGGCAGTATGAGATGGTGCATTATCGTGGTGTAAAAACCAAGACTTTCCACAATTCCGGCTTTTTTAGGCGGATAGCGTTACGCAAACGACGCATAACGTTCAATTAATATTCCTTGTTGACTGTTCGATCGGTTGGAAGGAATTCATAATGCACAACACCACGAAAGAAAACAGTCAACCTTGATTCTTGAGCGACTTTGGCGCAATTTTTTTGGTCTCGGCTCTCTTTTGGCACGATATTTGCTCGATTGATCGGTTGTTTCGGGGTTGTAAGCATAAATCCAAGTCTCATCGCCAGTTATAATGCATTTCATGACACCCTGGTTGTCGGAAAGCATCGTTTCACACACTTCACCGCGACGCCTTTTTTCCAAAAAATTCAATTTTTTCGGTACCAGTCGAGATTTGACGCGCTTGAGGCCCAAAACATCCTTCAAAATGGTATTGGCTGAGCCTTTTGATTTGCCAACTTCATCAGCAAGGTCTCTAATTGTTAATCGACGGTTTTTCAGCACCAAATCTTGGATTTGTTGAACGTGAGCTTCGTCGGTTGAGGTAGAGGATGGTCGCCCTGGACGCTCTTCGTCTTCGAACTCACTATACTATTTGTAAACATTTTCTTTAGACATAGCCTTATCACCAAAGGCTTTCTGCACCATCCTCAACGTATCCGCAGCAGAAAATTGATTCCGTAAACAAAATTTAATGCAAATTCTTTGCTCAACAAATTTCGACATCGCAAAAAACGAAAAACTCACTTTTGGCAGCTCACAAAACGACACGTATTTCAAACACTAATGAATATTTTGACATGAAATTTGACATAAATGTGACTGATAGTACTACCAACCTAAAAATTAATAATTCTCCAAATCCTTTTTCACGCGTAGTTTAAATTCAAATGTCACCTTATTTTTTGGACACAGTAGTATGTTCGTCAAACAGCTAAGATCACACCTTACAGGAATCTAAAAAAGCGTTGCACCAATCTAGAAAGAAATTTTCTTTTCGGTTTGCGCACTCAATGGAAATGGACCAGTCTAGGTCAGATTTGACCAGATGGTAAAATTCTCATGCTGCTTATAAATACCAGAAAATTACAGGAAAGAAACGTCAATCTGTTCCCACATCTACCAACTATAGTACTCACACATTGACACTTAAGCGTTTCCTTCATATGTTTCTTTTAAATTCAAATAAGAAAACTTTTTGTATGTTTCTAATGAACTATACTTCTTAGATGAGATGAATTTTTACAAAGATTTTACCTAAACAAATAAACATTTTTCTACTTATTTCTTTCCTACCTCTTTCTTTTTATTATACATATAGAGCTCAGAGTTCAGGAAATTATAGCAATTATATTGATATAGTACATATGTGAAAATAAAGGGTGATTTTTTAAGAGCTTGATAACTTTTTTTAAAAAAAAAACGCATAAAATTTGCAAAATCTCATCGGTTCTTTATTTGAAACGTTAGATTGGTTCATGACATTTACTTTTTGAAGATAATTTCATTTAAATGTTGACCGCGGCTGCGTCTTAGGTGGTCCATTCGGAAAGTCCAATTTTGGGCAACTTTTTCGAGCATTTCGGCCGGAATAGCCCGAATTTCTTCGGAAATGTTGTCTTCCAAAGCTGGAATAGTTGCTGGCTTATTTCTGTAGACTTTAGACTTGACGTAGCCCCACAAAAAATAGTCTAAAGGCGTTAAATCGCATGATCTTGGTGGCCAACTTACGGGTCCATTTCTTGAGATGAATTGTTGTCCGAAGTTTTCCCTCAAAATGGCAATAGAATCGCGAGCTGTGTGGCATGTAGCGCCATCTTGTTGAAACCACATGTCAACCAAGTTCAGTTCTTCCATTTTTGGCAACAAAAAGTTTGTTAGCATCGAACGATAGCGATCGCCATTCACCGTAACGTTGCGTCCAACAGCATCTTTGAAAAAATACGGTCCAATGATTCCACCAGCGTACAAACCACACCAAACAGTGCATTTTTCGGGATGCATGGGCAGTTCTTGAACGGCTTCTGGTTGCTCTTCCCCCCAAATGCGGCAATTTTGCTTATTTACGTAGCCATTCAACCAGAAATGAGCCTCATCGCTGAACAAAATTTGTCGATAAAACACATTTCGAACCGAACACTGATTTTGGTAATAAAATTCAATGATTTGCAAGCGTTGCTCGTTAGTAAGTCTATTCATGATGAAATGTCAAAGCATACTGAGCATCTTTCTCTTTGACACCATGTCTGAAATCCCACGTAATCTGTCAAATACTAATGCATGAAAATCCTAACCTCAAAAAAATCACCCGTTATTATTATGTAACAAATTGGTATCATTTGCTAGCACAATATTCAACAATGTTGCAGAGATAAAAAGCAAATAAATTTATCATACGAGCACTTTTTCTGCGCTGATGTAATCGTTATTGAAAGGATGGCTTGTGGCACAAAGAACATACAAACAAACCATATCAACAGGTGTGTCCTTGAAAGTGCTTCACTGCATACATTGTGCTTCTATTGACAATGCCTTAAGTCCAAACATAAATTACGCTTATCGATCAGATGACAGGGACAGTGAGGAGAGAACAGAGATTACGTTTGCAAAGAGCGAAAATATAATACATTCCTGAAAGCGCCTTTTACATAAGTACATATCTGCATGTGTGTATGTGTGTAGATGCGTGTGTATGTATTGCTATAATTGTAATAATGACAATAATATGTAGTTATCTTGTTCAACCGAACGTTTTGAGTTCTGCATGGCATCCAACTGGCTTGAATTTCAGTCAGGTTTAGAACTCATGACCAGGAAACAGCGTCCATGTGTATAATGCACTCGGGTAGTACGGGTTTCGAACTTGGCGCATTTTCTGTATTTGATATTGCGACTGTAATAGATTTATAATACCCGGGGATAAGGACATACGACTTACTATTGACATACCGACACTGAGTTAGTAGTAAAATGAAGTTCTTTTGAGTGTAAAGTTATTTACATAATGCCATATATGCGTATATATATGTATATATATCAATGTATGTGCAGGGTGGTCCATATTTTTTTTTTTTTTTGAAATTTCATGTTATTTTGTAAGTGGCTTTTTTTCGCTGCAAATCATGATTTCGAAATACTAGAACACTGATTTGCATTTCGGCAAGATGGTTCGTAAAATTGTGGAAGTATTCGCGATGACTGTGGAGTTTCGAAAGTCGGCTGTATTGACTCATTTTGGTTCACATTTAAGCATTTTCATAGCATTTTATATATGTTTAAGAAAAGTCGTACAGACAGACATATGTGCTGTTTGTCTAAATGAGACAAGGAGTATTAGCTAGGATTTCTTGCAAGTAGCATGTCAGCCAGGTGTTTGGAAATAATTTGTCGGACAAAAAGTGTGGTCTACTATAAAATATGACTGTCATACCAACCGATCGATCAAAATCAAGTACTTGTATGGAAAACTTTTTGATTTGCCAAAATATCTTCACGAAAGTTGGTAAAAACAATTGTCCAAGACTACGCATCAATATCATAATAAATCTTTTAGATTGAATCACTAAAGCATTTAGCTATAGTTCATACTGACCAATCAAAATGAAGTTAAAGATCTTTATAATAAATCTTTTTCCTTGATTAAGAAACCTTAATTTGGAGCTTACGAGCGACTGCGCAACGATGGTTGTGCCATACGTTTTAAGAGAGGTAGGGGGACAAAAAATTCAATACCTTTGGAATAGTAAAAATGAAAAAAAATTTGTTTAGAGATTATTAAAGGTGAATATTTTCCGCGTTCTGTCACATACATTTCAATTTTTTTTTGGCGTGAAGAAAACCTGAAAAATTTTATTTAACAAAAAATTATATAAAATATTATTATTTAAGCAAAAGGACCATGAAAAATATTTATAATATAGCATGAACACTTTTCTTTCACCAAATTTCATCGATTTATCTCCAGTAGTTTATGAGAAAATAATTCTACAATTTTATAGTCCTCTAAAGTTCAACCTTCCATAACTTTAACGAAAAAAATAATATTGACGAAATATTTATACCACAGGATATGCATCTGATTTTTTTTCTAATGACCTGCTAATTTTCAAAATCGGAGATTTTTCGAAATTTTCATGGAACACGACGTGGTTTGACATCCTTGAAAACTATGTCACTCCTCTCAATGTAATACTCCTCGGCTTCAATATACTTGTGCCAACGTGTTTTCTAATGATCGAAATACTTGTTAAAGTCAATTTACGGAATAGCCTTTAATGCGCGTAGCGAATCTCGTTTAATGTTTTCAATTGATTCAAAACGGTTTCCCCGAAGCGGTCGCTTGAGTTTGCTGAAAAGTCGATTTTTGGCGGATCTAAATCAGTTGAATACGGTGATTGTGGTACGACATTGGTTGAAAATTTAGCGAAAAACTCACTACGGTGCATTATCGTGGTGGAAAAATCAAGAGTTGTCGGCCCATAATTTCAGCCGCTTTTCCGAATAGCTTCACGCTAACGATGCATAACACTCAAATAGTATTCCTTGTTGACAGTTTGGCCGATCGAAAGCATTTCGGAGTGCATCACACCTCGATAATCGAAGAAAACTGTCCTAAGCTTTTTAATCCGCTTTTATGTGGTTTTTTCGGCTTTAACTCACCTTTGCCATGATATTCGTTCGATCGATTGTCTTTTTCCGGGTCGTAAACGTAGAGCCAAGACTCATTTGCCCGTAATAATATGTTTCATGACATCCTGGTAGTCAGAAAGCCTTGTTTCACAGACGGTAGCGCGACGCTGTTTTTCGAAAAAATTGAGCGATTTGGAACCAAACGTGCTTTTACTTTTCTTATTCACAAGCGATCTTTCAAAATGTTTTTCACTGATTCTTTCGATATTCCAATGATGTCGGTAGGGTTCTTCAGTGTTAACTGTCGATTCTCAAGCAGAAATTTATTTATTTTATAAACTTGTTGATCATCAGTTGATGTTGATGGCCGTTCTGTGTGTGGTTCATAGTCCACGAGGTCTTGACCCTCTTTGAACAATTTGCACCAATCAAAAATACTTGCACGAGACAAACAATTATCACCGAATGCATTTTACAACATTCTGAACGTTTCGGCACCAGAATTGATGCCACATACAAAATTTAATGAAATTTCTTTGTTGAAAAATTTCACTAATCGTAATGATTATTTTGATGTTACTTCTGGCACAGATCATACTGACGGCCATACCAACCTACAAAAAAGTATTTCGACGAATGGAAATTTCACGCAAAATTTAAATTAAGAAGTATATATGTTACATTCTGTGTTGCTCGTGTTGTACTCTATAAATGTAAAAAACATTTAATTTCAGAGAATCAAAAAATTCCATATTTTAAAATACCAGTAAGTGTGAAAAGTAAAGTGCTATAGGCAAAGCAAAAACAGAAACTTCAGGCGGCGCTGCAAAAAAAAAATCAATTAGGGAAATAACGATCACCCTAATATACATACATACATACTCCAAAGAATACTCCTATCTCAGACGTTACAACGCGACGCGACAATTTATAGACTTCAATAAAAAGCATACATTCATGCATACATATGTATGTACATATGTAGCAGATTATGAAATGGCAAAAAACTGTATGCAAATCTGCAAAGGACTTATCCTCAACATATTACCGCAGCTTATCATAGTGGTACACCTCTCACGCACAAGCAAAGCCGTCAATGAACACGCAGTGACTACAGTTATAAAATTGTAACTGTAAAAGCTCGTTGCACTATGCATGAAAACTAAGCTATTTACAGCATTGCTCATTACTGGCTTGCAAATCCCTCGTGCTTTGGCTACCGCTATTACTCCAACAATGGAATGCAGCTTCAGTTATTGTTTGAATTCCAGAAACTGTTGACAATCTGACAGCATTGCTCGTGCAAAATAAACGAAATAAATATAAAAAACCTCACATTTCTGGAAATTACAAAGTAGTTTTACGTTATGTACCCATACGCGACTAATATTTATATTAAAACACATTTTGGTTTTGCTTTTGAGGTTTTGCGTACTGAAAATAAATTATGCGTAAATCGTACATATCTACAGCAGTTGAGCGCTAAATGCAAAAACAATTGGATTGCGTTTAAAGTGTGATTCATTGAAACACTAAAAATAAATATTTGACATTCGGCGAAATTAATTAGCAGCTTTGATCATATTTTTTGAAGGCCAAAACCACAATTGAGCTCTGGAATTGCATACGAATGGATTAAATTGAAAATCCAATTTCTCCGGATTCGTCGGATTCGTAATTTGAGATTGAGCAATATACATATGATTACCTAAAATGCAAAACAACGTATGATCAAAAAATTCAAAACTGAGTACTTTATTGATTAATATTGCTTGCGCGGTTATCGCCGAGCTCAAAACAGCGGAACAGTCGTTCTGCCTTTTCACTGTTTGACGCCTATTGGGATTTATTAGTGTAGGCAGGCCCTTCTCCACCTGGTCTTTACAACGGAGTGGAGATCTTCCTTTGCTTTTCCCGGTGGGTAGTACTTCGAATACTATCAGAGCTGGAGTGAACCATTCGGACGACATGATCTATGTCAATGTCGTCGTATATCTCATACAGCTTATCGTTCCATCGAATGCGATATTCGCCATAATTTTCCGCAGAACCTTTCTCTCGAAAACTGTTTGACTAACTTTTTAAGGTATATACAGTATCATTTACTTAATAAGATTAGCGTAATTACACCAGAAATTAGCGTAATTAGTTCAAAACTCTCATTACAATCTTGGCAACCCATGTACTCAAACCATAAAAGAAGTAAACGACTTCTGTAATCGCGAAAAAATTATAAATATATTTATATGTACTTAATATGTACATACATATGTATGTATGTTTATACTTATTTTTCAAAGCAATGTTGTTTTTGTACCAATTTTCGGCGGAAATTTTCCCAAACCGGCTTAGTCACTACACCTGTCTGCTTTCCCTGCCAGTCACCATCCATTGTTGGAAGGTTCTCGGTAAAAAACATGCATATGTATTGCTTTTCTGTGTAGTGAGGTGTATTTCCATTGCCAATTAAAGCATATTAATTAATTGCTCGTGTTATGGTTACTATTAAAAAGCGATATACATATATTTTGCATTACAAAATCTGTTCATATTTCTCTGTCTTTAAATTTGTCTGCTTTTGAATTGTTGATATTTTAATCCTGTAGGCAGCATTTATTTAAGGAACGTAGAGCCTAGCCTCTTCTATTTCTTTTTATTATATTTACTGCCCTCTGTCAGAAAAGGGCAAGTCGTTACGAATTGAAATTTCCGAAAGGGCTGACAGACGGATCAGAATGCAATGGAATGCCTTAGTAGCATGCAGCAACTCTAATGTCTTGTAGAAGGGAATGGAAGTAAACCATGTATGTATTTCACTCACACGGTTTGGAAAATACCGCAGAACGGTTGTTGACCTAGTCACATGTCACACATTACTGGCAAAACAAGTGTGACGTACTAGCGTAGTAACGTCGACGCATGCAAAAAGTGCAAGATAGTAGATATGAGATAGACGCTGGAACATACCATTTTTGTCCAGCCGTATCTAGAACTTAGCTTAGATATTTAGGAACTTCGGAGTTTAAGGGACCAGATATAGTATCATAATTGGTTTTTTAGAAGCGTACGAGCGCTGGACCGCAGGTGGTCGCACTTAGATCATCATCAAGCCTGTTGTACTCAAGTATCAGATTTCGATATCAAAGCTGTATTAAACTTTGGAAAACACAATGACACCCTATACAATGTAAACTTCAGCCCGTGGGAAACTCAACCTCCAACTCGCAGAACCTGTAGATCTATGAACTAGGATAACCACGGCTAAACTACTTCCATCTGCGGATAGGTAGGTAGGTAGGTAGGAGTGCAGCACTATCGGGCTCAATTAGCACTGATGTGCCATTTTGGTACACTGTTCGTAGAAACCTCCTGCGTCTGCTATTACGTTTCACCTACTCTCTCAAACCATTTTGAGATTTCAATGAAACTACTTATGTCCGATATGCTTTTGGTGGAAATCCATTCAAGATTTGGTGCTTGGTGGATTCTGAGTGCTTTGTGTCGGATCTGTGCTAGAGCTGGGCATTCGCAGAGAAAGTGGAAGATTGTTTCCTTTCCCTGCTACTCCGCAGCCACGGCAGATGTCGTTGTGGGGCATACCCATTTTGGACGCATGTTCCCCAAATGGCCAGTGTCCCGTTATGGTAGCTGTTATTCTGTAAATACTTCTTCTTGACCTATTTAATAAGTCGTTGGTTCTTTTCCTGTCATATTTTGGCCATAATTGTTTTGTTATGACGCATTTTGTAATGTTTTTCCACCTGTTATTTACAACTTGTTGAAACTGCCTATTGATCCCTCCTTTGATCGATCCTAGCGGGTTTGGTATTAGCTCCGCCTCGGATTCGTTGAGGAAAGCTCCTGCCTTTGCCAACTCGTCTGCTTTTTCGGTACCGAAAATGTTCCTGTGGCCGGGAACCCAGATCAAGTTTAGTTGGAGCTTGTCTTTTATTAAGCTTAGTGCTCTCTTGCAGTTTTGAACTATACTGGAATTTGTCAAGGGTGAAGACAGTGCCAGGAGGGCCGCCTGCCTATCCATAAATATATTTGCTTTATGTATATTCTCGTGGTTTTCTAATAGAACTTCGCAGGCTTTTTCTATGCCTAGTACTTCTGCTTGGAAGATGCTAGCCGAGTTCGGTAGACGTATAGAGAGAGATATGTCCAGATCATCGGAGAATACCCCCGTGCCCACTCCGCAGTCCATTTTGGACCCGTCGGTATAGACTGAGGTGGTATCCTCCTCTGCTATTGGACCTCTTCTCCATTCTCGTCTAGATGGTATCTTCACCTGGAAGTGTCTATTGAAATCCAGCTTTGAGAGAATGTAGTCTGATTTATTAATAGTGAGCTTGTTTAGAATTACACTATGTCCGTAGTTCACACTTGATTTGTAGCTGTAAGTGTATCAAATTCATGGGTTCTTGTGGAATGTTAAAATTGTCCAGCGTTTACCACCAGTTCTCAGGTTGTCGCTCTTTGTACGTATGAAGATAAGGAGACTGTCTCGACATAACGGAATTTATCCAGATGTTACTTTGTAATCACAATCATTAAATGTATAAGATAAACGAGATGTCTGTTTTTGAAAAAAGTTTAATTTTTTGTAAAAGATATTTATTCATTTCCTTGCATTAATTTTGTTGCCTTAAAAACAGTCCGCATTCGATATTTGGCACTACTGTCAGCTTCTCTTCCAATCGCCGAAATACTGCTCAAACTTGAGAGTCTTTCAGAGATCTTTATGTTGCCCTCAAAATGACGGCCCTTTAAACTTCTCTTTTGGAAATAGAAAAAAGTTATATAAAGAGGCTTTGGCACCGTTGCAATATTTTTTTTTTTGCAAGAATTCACGAAAAGATCAAAAAAACAAAGTAAATAATGAATACTGCTGAAGTTTGTATCGTACTTAAAAGTCATTTATTTACATTAGGGTGGGTAAAAAAGAAGTTTTTTTTCGCCTCGTACTCTGATACTTATAAGAAAGGTTCTCCAAGTATGGGTGAAGATAATAAGATATAGAAAACCGCTAACCACGCCTTTACAATTAAGAGCTCATATTTGGGGAGTCTTCTTTAGAGGTGTTTAGCAGCAAATTTTTCAGAGTACCAAACGTAGTAAAACATGATCAACCCTAATGTACATATTTCAACATCATAAAAAAATTGACAATTGAACACTGCAAGCCGGCGAAATTTTTAATTTTAAAATTCGCGGAATTTTCTGCACACACTTAGTACATATAAATATACAAGCATATACAGCCGTTGACAGCTAATTAGAAACACGAGTTATTTTGAATTAAATAAAATTATTTTCGAATAAATCACTAATTTTTGCCGTTTTTTCACTCATTTTATTGAAATTTACGTTAAACTTAAATTCTAATAGTAAAATTTTTAATTAAAAATCCTTTTTTTTTTGAAGATTTTAATAAAAATAAGTGGAATCAACGATTTGAGTACGACAACTAATTAGAAAGGGAATCTTTTTGTCGGCAAAAAATACTGCTATTAAAAAATATTGCTTACTTTCAGTTAGTATTTTGTTGCTTAACCCTTTTACTGTAATACAGCTTGACAACCACTGCGAATTGACGTCATAAGACTCTGACAGCACACCACTAGTGTTGCTTACCATGCCTAGGACGGCATGAAGGACGGTCAAAAAGGTCATCGATATTTGTGATTTTTTTGATACCTACAGCTTTTTTGACATCAACAGAGATGTGTTCTCTTCAGGCCACTCCAAAACATTCATGGAATTTTCAACAAAAAACTTTTGTGTTGACTTTGCCGTGTGCTTTGGATTGTTATTTTTTTGGAATGTCCATATAACACGCAAATTGTACTTAGTCCATGGCAGAATGACATTGTTTTCAGGATGTCGACGGATTTCTGCTTATTTAAAATTCCATCAATCATATGGAGCGGACCTACACCACCCCAAGAAAAAAATTCCCACACCTGAAGCATAGCGAGGATCAAATTCTTGATAGATTGGTCGGCAAACATACCTTCGACCATCAGGATCTATGCGATTTATTTTGTTACATCGCTCCAAACAACATACTTCCATTTTTTTGTTGTCCAAGATCAATAAGCGTTGGAAAAGTCTACACATTCTTCTGCCGTGAAATGCAAATTCGACTAAACGCCGGGCAATTGTATTCTTGAATTTTTGGACATTATATTCGTCTTGAATTGTATGTAGAATGTCAGTGGAACTCGTTTTTTTGGGTCTCCTCGGAGATGGTAGTAATTTTGCGGCAAATTTCTATTGCAGTTTTTTGGGTTTTTCTTCGCGTGCAACGTTGGAAATGGTTTCAAAATTCTTTATATGCTTAAGTTAATTGAAAATAATTTCTTTTGAGCATTTTACCTGATTCGAGATTTGTTTGTACGTCTTTCCAGACTAACCAAGGTCAAAAATGTAACTACGTAGGGCGGAGAGCGTTTACTCATTAAAAAACTTGAATAAATTTTAAACCACAACTTTGAAACACACCTTTTTCAGAAATCAATAATATTATTAATAAAAATTAACACCTTGAGGAATTTTAATTCTTCAAATTAGCTGTCGCACTTCATTCACCTTCTATATCGTAACACATTTACTATTTGGGAAAAAATTAAAAAAAATTTAACTTCAGGACTACAAAACAGTGTGAATTTGGTAGTAAATAGAGTAGCACGAACAATGCAAGAGTTTTAGGAATGTAAATAATGGTATATACAATTTTTGTATCATTATACTCATCAGCCACCTACAAAAAAAGGGGGCGTTTCTAATTAGCTGTCAACGACTGTATATTACGTCTACTTTCATATTCTGTTCCACCTCCTTTCTAATTTTGTGCCACAGTCAATTGAGTAATTTAGAATTGGAGCGAAAAATGATAGAAAATAACGCAATGCTTTGAAATTTCATGGCAATATTTCACCATTCCTTCTTAAACTCGCTGCAGTTATCAGATTTTCGCCCACATAATTGTTGAGTTCAGCCAATTTATTTTTTTTTCTCTCACGCATTGGTAGCAAGTAACTTTGAGGACATTTAGCTGTGAGAAGTCGCCATTTTGAACCACAAATGCTGGCAGGAACTCATAAATTCGCATTTAACTCACAGCACTTGAAAGAAATTGACAAAGCGTTACTAATAGGATTAACTTCATTGTCAAAAAAACAAACAAAAACATTTGTAGCATACATATATATACATACATATATATATTTGTGTTTGTATATATCTACATATATGAATATTTATACTAAAAAACACACTTATACTATATACTACATATGTATATGTAATAGTCTGTGTGCTTTCACATAATCCTACCCACTTTTTCGGTTTAAAAAGCCATGAATGGCAATTAAATATCTAAACTTGATAAAACTTTGGGGATTTCTTTGATATTTGTGAAATGGTTTGTACCATGAGAAGCTCACTTTTGTCCAATTGAAAATTTCAATTAAAGAGAATTTCCTAAAAGAGCAATTTATTAACACTACTAACAAGCACAAGAGCACTTTAATATTAAGGAATATTCATATGCAGTTGTCTACCGGAGTATTTTCATAATTACTCATAAGAGTTCATATTTTGTACGCAGGTGATTCATTTAAATGGTTACTCAAATTACGTAATCACGTACTCGATGAAATATTTAACCTTTTAAATTGTATTTTAGTATGTATATAGTAAGCAAATAAGAATGAGTTAAGATTTGATGAAACCACAAAATTTGATTACATATGTATATAGTTACATACATACAAATATATTTGACTAGCCGCCCGGTATGTACTTTGCTACATATAAAGTGAAATAATAAAAAAAATATTTTAAGATCAAATTCATTTATTGAAACAAAAAAATATTTTATTAATTGCTAGCTACTTTAAAACTTAATTGTAAACGTTTGAATTGAAGTGGCATATCAGT